>VXAB01002085.1:399108-615863 GCA_013399175.1 Odontophorus gujanensis
AAAAAAAAGGCAGCGAGCTTTGCACCGTTGTTATTAACAGCACACATATTTTCACTTCTTTTTAAACTCCATCAGTCACTAAATGAGTGACTTCTTAGTAAATACTGTAGCATTAGCAGAGAAAAAAGCGGAAAGATCTCTGTACATATAGAACCTGTCTGTATAATGCTCCTATCAGTGACATTCTGGGAGAAATACCGCTAATTCTGATTAAAGCAGATCAGGGATTTTCTGACTAATCCATAAATTCTGACATTATTACATACTTGCTGAAGGAAAAACAATGGCTCAGATCACAAAATCAGGCCTGCGCTGCTTCACAAAGTAGGGTCCTTTGTGCTGCTTTGTGGCAGTGTTTGCAGGGCAGAGGCATCAGGAGGAGGGGGCAAAGGGCCATGCAGCCCATGTCCCTTTCACACCACTGAGTTCAGCAGCAAGGAGCCTCCTCCAGAGGCCTGAAGCTGGAGAAGAGAACATTCATATTTTGTAAAGTTTCCAGATAACTAACAGGGCATGTGCCGAAAGAGATGCTGCAGTTCCTCTGGGGGTGGGGGGTGGCCTTTTCCTTGGTTCAAAGCATGTTTTGGCTACAGCAGCTTTATTAGGTCAGATTACACCGCTATTTAGGTGCCTGCAAATCTGACACAGAGTTATCCCAGTGATAAGTAGGAGGCTGAGGATGAGGCGAGTTCAGTTCTCTGTCGGTCTGTACCCAGTTGCTCACAGGGCCCTTTAGAAGTCATTTATCTATATTATGAATTTAGCTGATGGGGAGTTCTGAAAGTCAACTGACACAAATCTATGGTTCCATGGCAATTTGTTTTTGTAAGAGTGGTAAAGACAAAACAACAAGAAAGCTTGAAGGTGTGGCAGCAGGCTTTGCTGAGGCTAAAAGGTCTCAGTTTGGAATGGCCCAAGGACAGTGGCAAACTATCACTTCTAATAAAAACTGATGAGTAATGACCAGGGAATTAGAAGGTACCTTCACTCAGAAACACCATGATGCTGGAATAAATCTTCATGCTTTTAGACTGTGCCATGGTAAAGCACATTTTTCTTCTTTCAATGCTTTTGGAAGCAGTACTTGACTATCAATTCTGAAGTTCCTAGCTTGGTGATTTCAGATGGGAACACTCAAAGTTCACTAGAACAGCAGAGAGGATATGCTTTCTCAGACAGGATTGTGGCTGAAAATATGATTATATCTATTCAGGAGCAAAAAGTCTAGTGCAAGGCTTTGAAGGAAAAGGAAACTGCTGCTGATTTCAGGTGATATTCATGCACCCAGGAAGAGCTGCAGGAAATCTCCTGTTCGGTACAAATCCTCCTTAACCTCAGGCTCACAAGACCAGGCTGGGCCTTATGGGCACCCGAATGCTTGAACACACACAAGTCTGACAGTCTGTACCTCTTTTCCCCTGCAGTGACCTATCTCTAGCCATCAAGTCTTCTAAGCAGAACTCTGGAGATCTCATTCATCACTGAGATCAGCTGCTGTTTTTAAATGTCCCTCCTTTAGGCTGCAAGAAAGAGATTACTTTCTTCCGTATTGGAAGCTTTATCTCTTGCCAGTTAACAGACATCTTTTTTTAACAATGTTATCCAAAAAGGATGGACAATTTCAAGGGAAAAAAAAAAAAAAAAAAGTAGAGCTAACCCAAATGGTCGATGATCTTTTCATCCATAGTTCTATCTCATTTCATGCCTCTCACTTCACAGCACTATAACCTTTTTGAATTGCCCTCTGTGATATCCACTCCTTCACTGTTGACCATTGCTCACTTATTCATGGCTTGTTGGATCAGCTGGGCACTTGCACAATCACGTCTTTGTCATGCTTTCAGACAGGCTGCAAGCCACAATATTGAAGCAACACAAGGACTGTTTCCTCTGCTGGTATTCTTCTTCCCTCACATTTAGGAAGGTGGCATCCTAAATGCATGAAAATGCACATAAAGCAATTACAGCCATAATTCACACAGTAGTTCTCATTTAACAGGTTACACAATGTCTTTTCCCCTTTAATTGTCCTAAGAGAGTGGAAGACACAAAAATCTGAAGAGTTTTTGCAAGTTGGTGAACTGAGAAACAAGGATTTGCTTCTTTAAGCAGTGCATGGGGGGCAGGTTTATTTAGTGAATCAGTAGATGGTGACTGGTGGTTCACAGTTAGCAGGGATCCCTGCTCCCTCCCACCACTTAATTGGCCCAAACAAATTGGAATGTCATTTCCTAACTAATAAGCACTGACAATAATGAAGAGCAACTGCAGGGATGGAAGGAAGATAAAGGAATGCACATACCAAGGTTCTGCAACAGTATGAAATGTCAAAGTTCAAGTTTACACGCATAATAACCACAGCTGGGCACAGGGCTTTTGGCTGTCTAATAACGTGAGAACCCAAGACAAGGACACTACCAAATACAACTTGACACAGTTGGAGGCTTTAAAACAAAATTAAACTTCTCATGTGTGTATACAGATGCCCCAGTATTTGAGTATCTGCAGGATGCATTTCCAGGCCAGTGTTATCCTGGGTTCAAACACCTATATACATCCTTGAGCTCTGTCTCCACAAGCAGAGTACTGAAGTAGCACAAGAAGCAATGCTAGCAAAATGTTATTTTTAGTTTATTTCTTTGGAAGTCAAAATGAGGATCTTGGCTTCTCAGATGGTGAAATTAAATTTCTCTCTTTCACAGTAGAGGAAAAAAAAAAAGAACTATCTTATTTAGGAAGGGAAAGTTAAATAGAAGTTAAGTATCTGGGTTGATTATGGAAAGAATAAGAGTATTCAGCACAAGTAGATGAGTAAGTATTTTGTCACAGTGAGGGAGAAGCAGAGTCTTTGTGTGTGGTGGTTTATTGCAGGCCCTAATGGCATCAGGATGATGTTACCAGGGAGCCTCTACACAATGAAATAATTTACTGTCATCTCTTATATCCTGCTAGCACAACAATGTTGTCCCCATAGGCCTATCCTAAAACAGTTTTGATAGCCAAATTCCATTTGTAGTTCAGTCACAGAAGATGTCATAACCTTATCTAAAAAAAAATTAATACTTTGAAACAACTTTCAGTTTATGCACACAAAATTATTGTGAACTGATAATGTCCTTTAAAAGGATTACTATACAACCAGATCTGCTGAAGTCTAAAGAGCTGCTGACCTTTCTTTCCTTTCTCACATCTCCCAGTGCTGGCAGCTCCCACAGTCCCCAGTGCTGCACAGGGCCACGGCTTCTTCCCAGCACTCTGAAGCCCGGGAAAAGCCACGAGAGCTGGGGGTGTCCCACTCCCACACTTCCTCCCATTGGGCTCAGTGGCCCAAGAGGTGCGTCACTGCCATGAGCCTCGTGCTGACCTCAGCCAGGGCTGTGCCTCCATCCCTCCCCCAGCCCAGCAGCAGTACACTGTTGGAAAAGATAGGAACAAGGCATCACGGACACCCCTTGCACAGCTTGTTGGCCTCTTGCCTTATGGAGCAGGGTGTTCCCCAGGTTAGCACCGTATTTATCAGGCTGCTCAAAGACCTCCCTGGCCCTGAGACCAGTTATATTCAGAATATACAAAACACACAGAAATGGGCTAACAGCATTCTAGTGAAAGAGAACAGTTTCCTGTCTTTGTTCTGCTCACATCTGGTCAACTTTCTGACAAGAATTACATCTTTACTACTCCTGTACAGCACAGAGCCAATACAGCTGTAAGGGCGTGAGCTGCTCACTAAACTAGCCTTTGTATTATCAGCTGAATTATTAACTTCAGTGAAGCTGTAAAATATGTTATACTGAAGATGCGTGAATGTCAAAGAACTTTGAATTTCATAACACAGGGTGAGTATGAAGAACTGGCATTTAGAGGAACTTGGAAAAGTATTATTTGCTTGAAAATTAAACAAAACTAGCATGGAATTAGTTGATAGAATAAGATACATATTTTATAGGGCAGTATAAAGATTTAGAAAACCTATTGAAATCTGCTTTTGATGAAGATGTATTACGTAAAAGTTGCCATGTCCTCTGGAGCTACACAATTCAATAAGCTTTTCTTCAGAGGCCTTTGGCTAATCCATCATTCATAACATTATTCTTTTCCCTTCCTGTCTGTATGTCATATGAAGATGTGCACCCAATCACTGTCATGTGGATCTCTGCATATTGTACACGTCTCAGTTCCTGCTATGTATACATTCCTTTGTAAGGATATGATTTATTTCTTTAAGCATTTTCCCATCTTAAAATGTCAGATGCTTCCTGTACTTATATATAAAGAAGTTTAACCTCCCAAAGGTATTGAAGTTCAACAAAACTCTCAGTGTGGACAATATGAATTTTGCAAGGAATCCTTGGGAAATATACAGTTCCACCTACTATCCTCAGCTCTTCTGGAATAACTGTATTTCATAAGTGCTTCACACTTCAGCCAGCAAGAAGATCAAAGAGAGGTACAGCTTTGAAAAACAAAGAACCTAAACTGAACTTTCTAAAGGTTTACTCTTCTTCAAGTGGAAGCTTTGATTCTCAAGGGTTATCACTTGTGGTGCGCAGGAACTTGTCAAGATTAGGACAATGGGATTTCAAAGCTTACTTGTGTCTATTTTCATTATCTAAATCTTGCTATCTCTTGTAAAAAACATTTCTCCTCAAACAACTTACTTATAAAACTTTTTCGGTAAGTAAGGAAATATCATTATTACCGTACTGGGTTTCACATTGGTTACTTAATAACAAAACCAAACCGTAATAACCGAGGTGGTTATACCACAGTCGGTTGCCGACCACTGAGCTCTGTAAAACAGCAAGTTTCACCAGTTGAATGTGAAGATGTTCCTCGCTGGTGGTCAAGAGAGCACATGTTTGGAGGTGTGGACTGGTACTGAAATGAATAGGAGCCTTCCAGCTCCCCATTGTGGTACGTAAGTCCAGGACTCATGTTAACAGAATATTTGTGACATTTGCCAACTCATAAAAACAACCACGAGCTTCTTCAGACTGAGTCATTTGAAAAACAGAAACAATCAATAGCAATATCCTTTATAACGACAGCAAATGTTTCAGAGAGAGAAATGCATCACACATCAGTTCTTCTCTAAAAAGCAACAGCACTTTCCAGAGAGGTAATTCAAATTCAATACATCCAAATTAGAACACGTTTTCTTTCAAGCAATTAACCCTGCAATTCCAGCAGAGCATTTGAAATCTTGAGTACACAGGGAAATTAGCCCAAACAACTCTTAGGTACCGGTCCCCACTAGTAATAAAGAAGGTGAAGGCCAAAGGAAGGCATTAGTAACTCTTGTGCAACTCCCTTAACACAGTGTACATATGTAACTAATTGGAAACCAGTAAACAATTCTGGCATTGAAGCACAAAGCAGATAATCTCACTCACACTACTTCAAGTCATTTTCTTCTCATGTGGCTGCCTGGAATAAAACTGCTAAAACACTGTTTCCCTCATGCAGAAAAAGATCTAGGGGATATAATAGATCACAAGCTGATTAGGAGTCAACAGTGTCAAGCCATTGTGAAAAAGGCAAACACTGCACTAAGCTGTGCAAACAGGAGTATGGCTGCAAGACGTGCGGTAATCCTGCTCTGCTCAGCACT
Organism: Odontophorus gujanensis; assembly: GCA_013399175.1. Lineage (NCBI taxonomy): Eukaryota > Metazoa > Chordata > Aves > Galliformes > Odontophoridae > Odontophorus > Odontophorus gujanensis. The sequence continues at coordinate 404,720 of VXAB01002085.1, forward strand.
GCCGCAGCCCAGCAGGAGCTCCGGGTTTCCCCTCCCGAGATGCGAAGTGCCCGGAGTCCAGAAGAGAAATGAGAATAAACAGAGCTAAAACATCACCAGCAAGGAAAGCCTGAAGGAATCAGACACATAACCTACAGAAGAAAGTGAGGAGAATGTAACTGATTTGCATCACATAAACTGGCTGCAGCCACGCACATTTCCTGTGTGTGGGGTAGAGGAAGAATGGTCAGTTTGGGATGGAGAGTGCAAGTCCTAGCAGGCAAGGGAGGGGTTAACAGAGGCATTAGTGAGAGCAGCTGAGAAGGCACACAGCTGCAGGGGATAAAAACACTCAGGAGAGGGCTATCAGAGACCCTTAAGGAAGGAGGAGGGGTTGGTGGCTCTTAGGAGGTAAGGGGTAGATTTTGAGGATGTTTGGCTGTGTCTTCTAGTGTAAGTTGGTTTAAGGTATTCTAGCCTTAGCTCTGGCAGGTTACTGGCTGCCTTGCCTGTATTGACTGGATGTGTTTCATTATGCATTAGGCGTGCTTTTTAGGCCTTCAAAAGGGTAGGGTGGTAAGGGTTTTACTTAAAACAAGCACAAAGCTTTATTTATTTACTTACTATATTGTTTTTGCATCTGGTCTAAAATGTGGTTGAAGTGGTGAATCCATTCAAGGAGGAGAAATGAAAGACCATTTGGGGGAAGGGAAAAACAGTTAAATTCCTGCTTCAAACAGAGGGTTTAAATGGAGGAACTGTATCATAGGATCTGCAGTCTTTATTCAGGGGATAGGGATGCCAGCAAAAAGTTGTGTGTTATAGAAGGGAAAACATTAGGCAATAAAATCAGCTCTAAGGACTGAGAGATGCCAGGTGCTAGGATCTCCTTGCTGGGTGGAAAAGCTGTTAACTCCCTGGACTGTAGGGGACTTTGATATCACAGCAAGATCTAAGGTAGATATTAAGAAATTCTAAGGGTGAAGATAGTAAGGACTGGAAGAAGTTGTCTGAAGATGGTGAGGCACCTCTGTTATTGGAGTGAGACTTTGAGAACAGGGTGGCATTGGGCAGCAGTGACAAAGGTGACCTTGCCTCAGGACAGCAGGACTTCCACAAGGAGCTTCCGAGGTCCCCATTCTCATCCACAGTGTCATGGCAGCTCTAGGAGAGCACTTTTCATTCTGACCCAGATGAAGGAGGAATAGACACTGAAACAATGGATTGTTTTGGAAATGGTTTTGTAATGCAAGGATACAAAAAATTCCTTTTAAAATCCAGTAGATAAAGGCTGTCACGGTGAAGTTGGGTGCCTAGGTTGTAGTGATGTCGTACAGAATGGTTTTTGCATGTTTAAAAGTCTGTCTAAGAGTCACATGAAATGAAAATCACATTCGAAATAAATGTATTTAAGTTACCCTCTGTGGTCAGCTACAGAACATAACTTAGAAAGCACTTCTGGTGGTTTTGATTCGTTCTCTTTCCTTGGGGGAAGAAAGCAAGGGGTTCTCACTGTGTCTTGGTAGGCTGCTTTGTATGGCATTGGTCTGATTGGAACTTTTGTATGGTTCAGTGTCAGTAAAGCAACACTCTTATAACTTTCTTAGATAAAGCAAAGCATGCAGGCAACATAGACACGCTAGCAGTCCTCGTCACCAGAAAAAGAAACGATTGCGTTCAGCAACACTGTTCACAGAGAGATTAAACCCAGGCTGAGATGGACAGAAGCTGTGCAGATAATTTGAAATAGATTCCTGGGGTGAATTACTGCTTGGCCGTCTTCCTCACCTCCTCAGTTCTCAGACTGGTGTGCCAACAAACATTTTAAGATAACTCCGCTCTGTTTGCTCCTCGAGTTGTCTGGCTGCATAACAGGCTCTCCAGATAAACACGGATAATCTCGGGATTTTGCCCAACAAGGATTGCTTTGTGTGAATTTGGACAAATTCTGAATAGGTTGTTGTGCAGGGCCTCGTCCTGCCATCCTTTCTAGTTATGAGCGCTTGCAGAGGAGTAAGTGGTGGCATGACAGCTCCACGGAGTAAATGATTGACAGTAATATCATCACTAGTGAAAATGCATGAATTTGAAAGCACTGAACAGGGCAGTCTAAAGCATGCAATGCCCTAACTGGAAGGGTACAGGGAACAAATATGAGGGAAACGTGGGCGCGCTTATTTAAGTGCTTCTCTCCACACGTCCTGTCAGCCCTGCCAGGGCCGGAGCACCCCGAGCCACGCGGGACCGGCCGAGCACCGGCAGCGGGCGGCGATCTTCGGAGGCTTTAATCCCACACAGAGCGCCGGGACTGCTCGCAGCACCGCCCCGCCACGGCGCTTCCGGGCGCTTCGCGACCGCCGCTCCACGCACACAGCGGGACCGAGGGAGGGGACAGCGGCACTGCTGCGGGCGGGAACGGCGAGAGGGAGCGGGGCCCGGGCGGGCGGCAGCGGTTCCTGACGAGAAAAGGGCGGGCTGGGCGGCGGCGGAGGCGGCCGTGGCGGAGGCGGAGAGGGCCGCAGGGAGCGGCCATGGCGCCGTGGAGGTGGTACGTGCGTGGGGGCGGGGCGGGCTGCGGGTGGGAGGAGCGACGCGCGGGGACGGCCTGGAGATGCTGCGGGGACCGACATGTGGGGTTTTTTTTTGTTTAGTATTTTTATTTTTTTATTGTTATTTTTTATTTGGTCTGAGGCCTGTGGGAGTGTTTGGTTATGCAGAGTTTGATTATTATTATTTTTCTTTTTAGTTTTTATTTAGTTTCTCTTCTGCAGGTTGTAGAACGGCTCGGTTTGGATGGAACCTTAGAAATCATCCATGTCCGAGCCCTGCCGTGGGCTGGCTGCACGCAGGGCCCACACGTGTCCTCAGCCACCGCCAGGGATGGGGCACCACAGCTCTGGGCAGAGCCGGGGCCTCTGGGTAAAGGATTTGCTCCTCACATCTGACCTAGCTCTCCCCTCTCGTAGTTTAAAGCCGTTCCCCCTTTCCCTACTGTGATCTACCCATGTACTGAGTCAGTTTTGCTCCTGCTTATGAGCCCCCTCCACGTTGGAAGGCCACTGTCAGTTCTCCCTTGAGCCTTCTCCAGGCTGAACAAACCCTTTATGCAATATATGCCCGTGCCCAGATTTATATATGTACTGCTGATATTTGACAGCAGTTAGGCAGGTGGAAATGAGGAACTTCATAAGGACACAGATCCCATGCAGGTGCTCTGAAAATCTGCCTGGATTCAATATAACTTACCTGAGGTTTGACAGAACTGGTACGTTTTTGCCAACGACCTCAAGTTTTTAAATGGTTCAGAACAATGACTCGTGTGCTTCATTTGAGGGCAACAGTTTCTGACTTCTGTATAATCTTCAGTGTTAAAATGATTATTTGGATTTATTTTCCACGTTCAGAGACGATGGTAGGTAGGAGTCAATGTGAACTGAAATTTGCTGAAACTGAAAACAGTATTTCACTTCATAGTTCTTTATTGACTTCATAGAGAAGGATGGTGGTAATGCCAGAAAGGAGAGATTTCTTGGGTGCTATCTGACACTTTATTATTATTTTAAACTCACGTTTCTCCACTTCAGTCTTGTGATTGAGATGTTGTTTCTCAGTGTATCTGAGAATGGAAGGGAGGATGTTTTTGTCGAGTAATACACTTGTAGAAGGAAGGGGACTGAACTATCCATTAATCATTTAGCATTGCCATTTTTACCGTAGATCAAAACTGATTTAGCAGAGGAGCCAAGAATCATTATCTTCGACTTAGCCAGGGCAAAACTACTGTACTAAAAGTGCCTAGAATAGCTCCAGGCTTCATTCTAGATCTTCTGATGTCCAGGGGCAATCAGTGGTGTCACAACACTCAGATCCACATCTGGTTCATCAGTCTGTATTTTAGTTGTCCTTAGTCTAAAGGTTTCTCTGTTGGATTTTGCTATAAATCAGTCTCAGGTAATGGATAGGATAATTCTGTCTCAGTTGACCTTGTAATGAGAAAAATACACTAGTTATTTTCAAGTTACGTCCCTGAGTTGGCTTAAGGTTTTTTGAAAGTGCATTATGTGTATTTCTAATTCTCTGTTGTTGTAGTTTTCAAATATAGAAATGGCTACTGCAAAGAGAACTTGAATAATAATTTGTGCTGTGAGAAGGCAGTGATAAACAGTGCTGAAGATGATATGTCAGCAGCAACAGAGCTGGTGCTGACCTCATCTTGGGACAGAACAACTAGTCCAGATCTCACGAGGTTACTGTCAGCTGACTTTTTTTTCTACTAATCTGCACTTGTAAGTGAAACGTAGTGCCTTAGCTGAGGTTTATTCCTCTTTAAGTAAGGCAAGGAGATTGGTGTGTTCTGGACACACAGTGGTCGAGGCCAGTTTTCAGATACTCAGCTAAGAGTAAGTGCCAACTGCAACTTCTAAACCAGGCTGCACGTGTAGGAGTGAACTGGAGAGAAATGAAGCTTTCGGTCTGTGTTGTTTTTTTCTTTGACTTAAGAACAACAAAAGAACATAGATGCAGAAAAGCACTATGCTGATAATGAATGACAGAACCCAAGGAATTGCTTTCATGTACTGTGTTAGCAATTCTCTGGTATTTCAATCATGTTGCTGTGTACAGCTATTAGTTTTTTTCACGTTTTATGCAGAAGAGTCAGCAGCAATTCAGCTCTGTACCCTGTTTTGACAGGCATCTAGCTTTTTGTAATGATAATCTTGCAAGTAGAATTTGTTCACTCTAATGTGTTCAGGAACGTGCTCTTGTGTTCCGAGTCACTGTGCTGAGATCAGAGTATCTTAGTGACTCCAGGCATTTCTGGATTACTTTCTCAGTGCTGCTGTTAAGTACTGCTTTTGCTCACTTCTGTTCAAGCTGAAAGAAAGATGCAGAGCTCTTGGAGTGAGTCCAGAGGAGAACCACTAGGATGAGCAGAGGGCTGCAGCACCTCTCCTATGAGGAAAGGTTGAGGGAACTGGGCTTGTTCATCCTGGAGAAGGCTCTGGGAGACCTCACTTCTCTCCACACTTCACTATTGGCCTTCCAATACTCGGAGGGTGCATATAAACAGGAGGGGGAACAACTCTTTACGCGGGTGGATAGTGATAGGACAAGGGGGAATGGTTTTAAACTAAGACAGGGCAGATTTAGGTTAGATATTAGGAGGAAGTTTTTCACTCAGAGGGGGGTGATGCACTGGAACAGGTTGCTCAGAGAGGTTGTGGATGCCCCATCCCTGGAGGCACTCAAGGCAGGGCTGGATGTGGGTCTGGGCATCCTGCTTCTAGTGGTTGGTGACCCTGCCCAGGGCAGGGGGTTGAAACTCGATGATCTTTGAGGTCCTTTTCAACCCAGGCCATTCTGTGACTCTGTGATTCTACGAAGCTAAGCAGAAAAGTTCTAACATGATAATTTGTGCTGCTAAAAGTAGCTGCTAATCTGTCCTGAGTAAAACCAGGAGGTCACTATGAAAGAAAGCTTATAAATAAGTTGCATTTTTACTGTTTTCAAGCCAATATCAATCTAGTTGTGGTGCCACGGTTGAAGTTTTACTGAGTTAATTAGAAAAAAAGATGGAGAGTCTTTGATTATTCTGAATGACCAAAACTTGGAAAAAATGGGGAATACTTTTCTTTCTGAATAAACTACATTTTTTAGCATGAACATTTAGGGACTTATTTTAATTACCATCCATTAGGTAATTAAGTCCATTAGGGACTTATTTTAATTACCATTTTTTTTTACCATCTAGACGTGTTTATTTTTTGAAGTCTTGATATGTCAATCTCAGACAGTGTTCTGAAATAACCTTTTTTCTCCAAACGCTGTAACTGTTCTGAATTCAATTTTATTTCTTTGACTTCTCCTTCTTCCACTTCTTTGTCTCTTTACAACAGAGGTCAAAGAATTGCTTTGCTTATACACTTTAGGTAGTTTTCCCTCTACTTAAATCCCCCTTTTTCCTGTCACAGCATCCTGCCAAAAATCAGGTTTTAAACTGCTGCAGGTTTTCTTTATTTTGCTGTGTTGTTGTTTTTTTTTTTTTTTAATTAATTCTTGTGCTAGGTAATACATGAATATCTGAATGTTCTTGCATCCTACTCTGTAAAAAGAAACAAAAAAACCCCAACGAAACAAAATTTGCACAAAATGTATCTGTGTCCTGATATATTTGCATGTGTTTTCACAATGTACAGGTATTCCTATGTACTCCAAATCTGTAACAAGTCTGTTAGGTACATTTAAGGGGAAGTGGTCTGAAGTTGTGCTGGGGAGTTTTAGGCTGGATATAAGGAAAAACTTGTATACAGAAAGGGTTGTTAAGCACTGGAGTAGGCTCCCACGGAGGTGGATGAGTCACCATCCCTGAATGTGTTTAAAATGTGTTTGGTTGTGGTGCTCAATTTAGCAGTGGGTTGTTAGTTAGGGTAGTATGGTAAGGTTGTGGTTGGACTTGATGGTCTTGAAGGTCTTTTCCAACCTGAGCAATTCAGTTCTACTCTTCTAGTTTTCTTTTTTAAGATTTTCATGTGCTCACAGTAGGAACTAATCCTCTCTTCCTTCGCTTCCTTCAAACTTTGCACCACATAATAAGGAGTTTGAGTTCTGTTTCTAGGAACTTCTTAAAATGTCCCATGAGGTTTTTTACAAGTTACTTATGCCCTATGCCTTAAGTTCCCCATCTATTATAAGCTGCCTTAACAGGTATAGGTTTGGACTCTCCCTTTACAAACATAGCCAGTGTATTGTTACTGAGATTAATTTCTTAGGTCTTGAATGCTGTGAATGTAAGATATTGGATTTTGAGATATAGGAACATTTTGGGGGGTTAAAAATGAGAATGAGTACTGTGACAGAGGAATCACTCACCTGTGATTTCTAACCAATTTTAAAGTATTTCAGAGAAGTTTTCACGTTTCATGAGTACATGGCTGAAACAACAGAGGCTGTAAGAGGAAAACCTGTGGTTGAAATGGTAGACTAAGGAACTAGGTCATAAGTCATCTTCTAGTGTGCATGATAACAGTTTTAGATAGAGCTAAATAGAGATTTTAAAAATCTTGGCTAGAGCCCAAGGATACAGGTTTCATGTGTAAGCATCTCCAATGAGGCAGTAAGCTTAATGGAAAATTGATGAGAATTGATTGAAGACAGAACTCAAGAGTGTCTTATGAAATGCAGGGATACTACAAATTAGTGTGGTGCTGTAGGTGTTTTGTTAGCATTTTTGGTTCAGCAGTCTCTGTTGTTTCCATGGAGATTTACTAAAAGCCATCTTACAGAACTCAAAAAATGTGAAGTTTGATAGACATGAAGGTAAAACATGTATATATACTGAAAACAAAGATACCTAGCCTACTTCTTTAGATGCCCCTAGTTTCCGAACGATCTGGCGTTTCCTGTTTATTTTAATGAATATTCTTCTACTGTAGATGAAAAATTGTACTTACTAACATTTTGTGTTTTCTCTTTTTTGTAGTCAGTCATTGTGCCTGTTCACAATAGCGAGCGTTGGCTAGATGAATGCTTAAGGTCAGTTTGGGAACAAGATTTTAAACAAACCATGGAGTTGTCGATTTTTAATGATGCCAGCAAGGTATGTCTTAGACCCTATTTAAAATAGTAAGTCAATGTTGACTGTGATAGGAATTTTTACTCTGGACTGTGGTTGGTTCGCCACGCAAGTTAGAATAGCTGCATCTTTGTCATCATTTTTTCTAGGATGGTTCAGCTGAAATCATTGCAAAATGGAAGATTAAATTGGAAGATGCTGGTATTCCAGTAATCGTTGGTAGTAATGATTCAGCTCAGCCTCGAGGAGGTATGTAGTATAACAGAGGTTTCTTTAAATGATTTGTTTTTAAGAGCTAGGTTGTTATGGCTGACATCCATTTTTTGACTTTGAAAAGTATCTTAGTTGCCTGGTTGCACTGTGACGGGGGATAAAACACCACATTTCTTTCCAGATTTCCATATTCAAAAACTCATTCTAATTTAGAATTTGGCCCCATTATTTTTGGCTTTGTAGGATTTGTTTATATGTCCAGGAAAGAAGAACTTGGCTTGATACTTGTTCTCTACTCAGCAAAAGAATTTTGTTTAATTGTAGTGTACACAATGTTGTTAATGCTTACAGTTTTACTGTGGCTTTCTGATATCTGATTTATCTTCAAGTGATGTGTTTTAAGAAAGAAGAAAGAGAAGACTTCTTACATTATCATTTGAAAAGTAAATGTGTATTCTCCAGTATTGTAGAACTGACCCTAAAAATGTAAAATAAAGGACCCCAAGAGCACAGTTATGTGAAAAAGTTTCTTTTCTTTCTGAATCTCCATCCTGGCTCCTGACTACTTCAACAGTTTTCCCCTTTTCTAAGTTATACATCCATCATTACAAGCAAGGCAATTTAATTACAAGCTGTGGATTTCTTTCCTTCATTCGTGGCAGCTATGTTACATAACATGAACATTGCAGGCTTCTTACTGTTGCCATTGCAAAACTGCAGATTTAAAACAGGGTGAAATTTGTGATCCAAGCCAATTCTGAGTTTTGTAATTGGCCTGTAAATAACTATCAAGTTGAATTTATGAAGTACTCTGCTGTAGAATGAGCATACAGATGGTGAGATATGAACTGTAAAACTTTTGTATTTCCAGTTCTAAATCTCACTCTCCTTTTGTTAGAATTGGAAGATAAGCTGGCAGTTGCTTTTATTAAAGGACCAGAGAGCCAAGGGGAAATAGAACAAAATGCATTTTTAATATCAATTTGATTAAATCAACACAGACCTTTAAAAATGTTTTAATATGGGAGCTACAGTCCCTCTCTAAAATTCCTTACAATTTACATGAAGGGCTGGAGCAATGTGTTTAGTAAGTTTGCAGCATGATTCCTTATTGATTTACATGCTAATGCAAATAGCATTTAGCTACTGGAGGAGATAGCAAACAGATCTTGCTATTGGTTGTTTAGACTTGGATAAGCTTGCAAAATATAATAAAGGCATTCTGCTCTTTGATTAAACTGGTATTTGACAGGCATTAAAGTTAGAAATCACTTCTGTATTCTGAAGAACAACAGAACAAAGCAAGCAGAACACTATGCTCACATTTTGTACAGAGCTGTATAAATTTTCTATCATTCTAGATTTTGTGACAGTGAGCAGACAGAAATTAATATAAAACTTTATCCAAATTTGTGTCTTTCAAGAAATCTCACCAAAGAGACATGTTTTGGAAGCACTGTAACACCAAATCTAGAGAGTTTCTGATGTTTAAGGAAATGTCCCGTTTGTAACTGAACAGAAACCTACACTTACCATACATCAGTCAAATGGATTTTACTATGGAAAGGCCTGGTTCTGTTTCAGAAGGCTTAATTTTCATCCTCTTGATGAAACAAAATGAATACAAGTTTATGAGCTGAATTTGCCTGCAACCTGGTGAAGTCCCATGACTTTAATGACCATTTATTTAATTTCATTTGACTGTAGAACTCTTTAAAACTGTTTCTGACAATTGTTTTTAAAAAGACAACAACAAACTTACCAGTACTGAAGTACAGCAACATAACTAACTACAGAAAGTTTTATAGTGTACTTCCTCAGTGCTTAATCTCTCTAATATGTCTTCTGATCTATCTTCTTCCAAATCTTCTCTGAGTAGCTGGTGATCTGGAAAGATAAAAAGGTTGTGGGTTTTTTTTTGTTTGTTTGTTTTTTCAGCAGAAAAGTCGAAGAATAATTCAGGAGTCTGTTAATTATGGTACTTAAAGCTGGTAGCAATGTTTGTTAAATATTTTCCTTTTTAATAAAGCATTTTCTATATATAGTCTTGTTACAAATGATCTATTGTATTAGAAATGTGTGTGAACTAGTTTGCAGTTTGCAAGGTGCGATATTTTGACAATAATTTGTGGTAATACTCTGAAGTCAGTTCACTTTTGCACTCCAGAAGACTGGAACTAAGTTGAAGTTGTGATCTACAATGACTTGTGCCATTAAAGAGAGATGTTAGATTAATTTTCATTTTAACACATATTTGCCAGTGTTAGGACAGCCAACTGAACAAATCTTTAAGTGCTTGTTGGGTGGGGGAAGAGCACAGCTGCGAGCATTGCTTTAAATAATAGTATGAAATGTTTTGTTTTTCTTATTAAAAAAAACAAAAAAACAAAAAAAAAAACACCACCACCACCAAGCTTTTTCATGTGGAAGTCGACCTCGGGTCACCATTAGAATGAGGACATCTTTTCTTCTTGGTTGTTAGATTTTAGGAGCAGGTTACTTGAAATCCATAGTATTTGTTTGCTTTCAGTGATTTACTTTTATTATGTTAAGGACTAGTTACAACTGTAAGGAGTCTTTCCTTTAATAGAAGATGCTTTACTACAGAAACAATGTACTAGTCAGGCTTCACATCTTCAACTATTTACACAAGATTAGGATTTATTTCTGATTCTTTTCGAACATGTAAAAGAAAAGGGGGGACCTAGGAAAAAAGAAAGGGTCACTTGCCTAAAAAAAGGAAACCTTTTTCTTTCCAAGAGTAAGGAATGTTAATATCTCACTGAGGCTTAAGTTTTTACGGTTGTAACCATGGTAACAGGCTCTTTTCACCAAGTAAGCAGGCCTTACAAAACTCAGAGACCTGGCACAAACATTTGATTTTCTTCAGTAGAGTAATATTAAAGAAATTCTTCTACTCATGCCAAACACAGAGTTTGTTGTGGAGAAAACTTTTTAATATCTAATTTCTTCTACAGGGAGCTATACTACTGATTTTAAGAATTTTTAAAATATGCATGTTTTCCTCTCCTTGCCCTAAAAGTCACTAGCTAGCATAAGAAAAGCTTTAGGATGATTTCTATCTTCATCTTAATAACTAAGTATTTTTCAGCTTTTTCTCATAACATGTATTCAACACTTCATTATTTTATTTGAAGCATTTCGTTTGAAACAAGATTTAAGGTTCTCATAGTAATACAGTTGTCATCTTGGAGTTGCCTTTGAGTCTGCTTCATTTCCTTCATTATTGATTCAGAGCAATTCATTAGTTTATCCTAAAGACTGTTGAAATATTGGGATATTTTGAAATGCAGCAAAAAAAATGTATTTTTGTAAATACAAGCTGTTTTACAGCCGTTAATGGTATATCTGAGTATTGATTGATGTTGAGCAAATTTAGTTATATTCTGTACTTTTTCATCTGCCTTTAGTAAGAGCCTCTGCAGTATTAGGGTTTCACTTGTTTGGCATGTTCAGACCTGCTAACTTGCATCAGTTGTTTCCTGCTAAAACTGCTCGTGCCAGGGTTCAGCTCTGCTGTTGTGCTAGGTACTGACTTTGCCAGCTGCTTTTTTACTGCCAAAAGAAAAGAGAATGGGAGTAACAGTATATGAGAGTAAGTATTCATACATGTATATAAAAAGTTGTTTCTAAACACACTGTAAGATAATAAGTCCAAGAAACCTGTGGAGAAATTAAGGTGACAAAAGGCTCTCCACAAGGTGAAAATTAAAATAATCAGAGTACTTAAGAGTAAAGCAAATATAAGGAAGAGCCTTTATCAGTACTGTTGTGTTGGCAGTTGATATAATGTTCCTTTGAAGCATTAAGCAATGCAGTAATAAGGCTTTTTCTTGGTTAACTCAGCAAAATAGCCAAGGAGCTTGTGAATTAAATTAATTGAACCTTTGAGCCCAGCTGAATCTGTTTCCTGAGCAAATTTGAAGCTCTATCATACAATTTACAGAAGATTGATTCTTTTTCAAATGCAAAATTGGGCATTTTAGGAATAATGATATTTTAAATTACCCTACTTCGAGTAATGGTGAGACTTTCTTTAATGGGAAATCTAGAAAGATAAAGCTAGAATTTAAAAACACATCCACTACAGTATTACATATCTTCAAGTTTTTTTGTATTTGCATACTTTCTGTGTAACAAAAAACATGGAACACAACTTTATCTTCTATCTGTTATAGTCAGATTTGAATACGTGTACATCTAGCCATCTCTTTCAGCATCTGAAGTACTGAGTATGAGGTGTAGGTAGCTGGACTCATCAAGAAAAATATTATGTGCTATATATTTTGGGAGGGGTAGCATAAATCTAATTCTGCTTAGTGTTTTTAACACATATAGTTGATAACCACACAGAGCAGTACTGAACTGAGTATGTATTTAGCTGTTCAAAAGTGACCTGGTTTTAACATGGGGAAAAAAAATCATATTTTTCCTAACACTGTTTTGATTTGTTTTCTTTAATCTGTTCTGAACTGCAGTAATTAAAAAATAAAAATAAAAAAATAAAAAGCTGCCAGATGATTTTATATTTATTTTCTCAACAGTTGGATTTGCTAAAAACCAAGCAATAATACAGAGCTCAGGAACCTATCTCTGCTTTCTGGATTCAGTAAGTTAATGCATTTCATTTAATTCTATTTTGTCAATAAAATTCTTTTATTCTTTTTAGTGTGGTGGTTGATTTGCCATAAATACAAGCTCTTTAAAAGTGTTTGGGTGTTAAAAATACTAATAGCCCTAAACAGTTGGCTTCCAAATGTAGAAAGCCCACAGCCATATATCACTGTTTGATTCTGTGGGATTTCACAAGAAGTTGTGAGCAGTTGTGTAAAGTTGCTGTTTAGGTGCTTTTAGGATTTTTGCTTTCCCATGTGCTTTAGAAAATGGTATAGATGAGAAACTAAGAGCTAATCTGCTGGGTTTTGATGCAGAATCGGAGACGCCTTGCCTCCCATCTTGAATATATTTTTTTCCTGTCCTTTGTTGGACTCCTTCAGTGAACCCATTCAGCTCTCTCACCTGCAGATAACTATCTGACTTTATGCAGTATAATATGCAGTGAAGGGTTTCACAAATATGCATAGCTGATCTGAGGAGCGGTGCCGTGTGGCTAGGATCGGGCAAGAAGAGCAAGACCTTTAAGGCTCACTGATCTTATGTAATTTCACCTGAAGATTAATTCTTTCCTCTGAATTGACTGTGGCTTAGGAGGAAATGGCTGCTGGAAGTGTAGGTTTTCAGACAGTCTACAAGTTAACATTATGATTGACTTTGCCCGTTAGAAAGTGTTATAATCGTTTCATGAGAGCAGGGATGCAAATTGTACAACCTTGTAACCACACAGGTTTTAGTTTGCGTACTCCTTCAGTTTACAGGCTCTGTTTGTTGTACCAGCTGGGTAGAAAGGTATTTTTGATTGTTGAAATACTGTGAATTAATCAATGTACAACTACAAGATATGGATAATCACTCGTGTTTCTTTTGACTCAGTTTGATGAAGGAGAAGTTTCTTGTCTTTTCAAGAAATTGAGCTTTGCTGTTGCCTTTCCTCACCTGTATTTCTTTCTTGTATTAAACTATTACTACATTTAGCTACTCAGTTTCGGTTTTTTTAAGCGTTTATTTGAATTTATCCTGGTTTCCCATTGGTAGTTTTTTACAGAGTGTATTTAATGTTCTATACCAGTTTATGAAGAGTTAAGCTTTGAAATGCAGTATCTATTACATATTGTATGTCAGAAAACAAAATGTGAGCATTCATTGAACACATGGTACTCACAATCACACAGAAAAATGAATGGGTGTTTGGATAGGTCTGGCTCATGCACATCAAAGATGAGTGCTTTGTTTTCAGCACTGAGTGTCAGTGTCTGTTTTGTGAACAAATTATTTTGAGGAAATATGAGCATGAAATCCACTGATATGTTTTTGATTACCTGATTCTCCAAATAGTAACAGTGTCTGGGTATTATATATTATGCCATGGAGTATTTTAAGCAATACCAGGTTTGTTAATATGAATAAACTTGAGATCCATTTCTTTTTGTTTTGCTTCAAGTAGGCACAGTTCCCAGTGCCAGTTTAATTTGTGTGAATGGTTCCATGGATTTAACTTCCCTGTGTTGTGTGTTGCTGAGGCTATTTTATGTGTAATATGAGAAAAAAATGGACCTTAACTATGATTTGCAAAGTTCAGGCACTCTGGGTTTGGACAGAGACCACATTGCATGGAGCATTATCGGAAGTACCCAGGATGAGTTATGTACATACTTATGTTGGCTGAAGTTAGATGGAGTTGGCATATGTGCCAACAGGAAATTGGCAGACTGTTTTCCTGTCCCATGGAGCTTTTTGTCTTCTGTCTCAAAATTGTGTAAAATAATTTACAGAGATAATTTTTTCATTCTTCTTTCTTTTCAATACAGATAGATGTAGTTGTTTGCAGATCATGAGTAGTAAGCTACAAAATTGAATTCTTTAAAAGATTTTTATAAATTTCTTCAGATTTCTTAATTTATTCACCTTGTGGTGTTTGCACAGTACTCATCTTTGTGCTGCTGTATTTTTCTCTACTTGCTGACTAGCTGTGCAGGGCAAGACTCTCTTACAGATATTATCAAATGCAGTCAGCGGTGGTTTTGAATTTCTGCAAGATTATTATTAGTATGTGCTTGTTTCATATAATTAGGACTTACTCAATGTGATTTGATTGAGAATTTTATGAATTCCAGTGACAAACTTAGGAAAAGGTACCAAGACTTTGTGTGGCATGTTTCTGTAACTGCTGTTGAGCCAGAGGCTTCAAAATAAAAGTCCTTCTGAACTACCAGAAGCCTAATTTTGGTACAAAGAAATAATAAACAATTGCCTTCAGTGTATTTTTACTGTCTTCCCTTGTGACGACCATTGTTTGCTGTAAACAGGTCAGAGGAAATAAAATTAATGTGGAAATTGCTACGCATCTGAAAATTGCTCAATATTTTGACCATGGTCAGAAAATGTTGTGATAATAGCCGAAACACAGATGTTGCCAGCTGTTTAATAGCTCTGCTTCTACACGCCACCTACCTTCTTCATTTCAGTTACCAGTCCAGTGTCAGGCTCCATAGGAAGGAATGTTGACATCAGCCCTTCGGAACGTGCTGCAGTAACGCTGAAGAATTGACCTTGAGGTGCAGCAATAATTGCAGGCTTGCAGTAGGTGAATGTGGAAAGAAACGGGCTGTATAATAGTCTGTATACATTTCATATAGGTGGAGAAAAATATTGTGGCTCCTTGTGCATTCATTTCACTTATGCATCTTTTGGAGCACTGGCTCCAGGGAGACGGCTTCGCTTGCCGTTCCAGCTGGAGTCAAGCTGCCTGTGTTATGTCTCTCAACACAGATTTGTGAGGACAACAAATTGGGAAGAAATGTGGGGGAAAAAAGGGTTACAGAGCTCAGAACTGTCAGAATTTGATCAGCCTATTCTAGTATGAAGTGGCAGCTGTTTGACTAATAGCTATTATGGAGTTTTGTTGCTGTAGCTGTTGTTACAGATTTCACTTAGAAACTACTGAGGCCTTTTTTCCCACCAGCAAATTAGAAAATGTGAAGATACTTAACAAACTGCTCTGATTGTAGTCTCAGAAAATCTTGGTCATTATGACAATAGAATTCACTAATTATGCTAATATATTTCACAGTTACTTTTCCTCCTCTTCAAATTATCTGTGGCTACTTTATCTACCAGTTGCATTTTATCATAGTATTAGTTTGTCAGCTCTCTGTGGTGGTTACAGTCTTTGCTAGAAACATTCAGTCTGTTTTGGCACAGCAGGAGGGTTATACTAAAAATTCCTACATTTGAACCTCTGTGTTCACTGACACTCAAATTACCTATACTTGTATAGAAACATATTTATTTAAAAAGAACATACTTTCACTAGATCCTAAGAAATGTTTCTATCTTCCCATTATTTCTGGTTTCATCATTGTTGGAAAATTTTTTATTTTTAAAGAAGAAATATAATAATGTATTTTTATTTGACCTGCACTGTTTCTTGCCTACTCTTATTAATTTGAGTCCTCACGGAATATTTAAATCAATTTTATACTGACAAAACGTGTGTCAGTCAGGTGTCCAGATTCACCAAATACATCCTCCCATTTAGGCCTTTTAGTTGCCACAGTCAAGAAGAAAAGGGTGCACCATAAATTCAGCGTCTGAAACGTGCACCTCCTTTGTTGTTGCTTTCTTTCTCAATTTAATTCAGAATCCAAAAAGTGGTGGGTTTTTTTCCCCCCGTCATCTTGCAAGTACTGACAGGTAGTTAGGATGTGTTCTGCTCAGGTATAGATATGCACAATGGCCATTAAAGTGCACAATTTTAATGTTTTTAATAACATGGGGCTACTTTTAAAACTTGCCTCTGGAAAATTGCTTGCAATGAGTGCTGTTGCACTGGTGGTCCTACTGACAGAGCAGTTTTGGGAGGTCATGGGCCTTCTGCTTCCTCAGTTCAAGGAGTTACAGTGAACAATTGCAAAGAAAGACTTTAACTGTAGTCTGAGTGGGTGCAGGATAAAGGAATGTCCTTTAAGTACACTGGAAGGCTTTGGCAGTGCTGTATTGTTTGTCATGGCATCCACCATTCTACCTGACACTGCAGAAAGCTGTATTTCACATGCAGTAGCTGCAATGGAGATGGTGCTGTTGTTGTCAGGATGCAGTGTGTCAGCCGTGTTCTTTTTATGCTTTGTTGGGTTTTTCTGAACAGCCAAATGAAGGAAATTACAAAAGTATGTAATGTGGCCAATAATGTGAGATTCAGACGGGACTACAGTACTGAGCTTGAATTAGTATATAATTTAATGTGAGCTTGTCCTTGGTTTTAAAAAGGAAATATTTATTGTACACTGAATTGTATGTTTTATTTCACTTTCTGCAGTGGAATTAAAAAAACGTTCAATGGAAAATTATCATGTTATCACTGTGGATTTCCGTGTGGTCTAGACAGCCTGCCTGGTTGAAGAGGCCAGTGAATGTTTATCGTTTGAATTTACTCAGAATGATTAAAGAAAGACATACTCAAAGCAACAACAGCTTTGAGTAACATCCTTTAGCTCGGATAATCAGCTTAATTTCCTTTTCTTCAACTAAACATATGAATAAAGTAAAACAAAACAACTAGCTCAGTGTAAATCGTGCATGTTTATAATAGTAATTGTGCGTGCCTCTGGATGGAAATGAGCCCAGCTGATAGCTGTATAATGAGCTTTTCTGATCCTGCAGCATCTGCAAGTGGTGTGGAACTTGACAGGAGTGAGCCAACTTACTACAGAAGGGATATGTTTGATAGGAACGTGAGCAGTCAGAACACCTGTCTGACTGAGGGGTGATGGACATCACAGCCTCTCACTGGCAGAAACGTATCTTGGCTTGTTAGAAATCACTGCTGGCTTTTCATGTGAAATAAATTTATTTTCATTCTCCCATCCTTCAGCAAATTGTTTCCCTACTCAGAATGGACACTGAAGGAGAGGAAATGTTTGTAATCAACAAAATTCATGCAAATTCTGGGTTATTTTCTGTGCCTAATTTTGGCTTCTGTTTATATTGCTGTATTTCTTATTCTTTACCTGTTTGACATTGTTTGCATTGTATGCACCTATGTACCTATTTAGCTGACAGTAAATCCAGATGTTACCTAAGAATTCTAAATATTTTTCTACAAAGTTTGGTGGAGAGTCACTTGTAAGTAGTTTTATGTACTAATTATTTTTTCTTTTCCTATACTATTGCAAAGACATATTTTGTGACTTAAAAAAATAAATAAATATATATATATATATTCAGTGTTATCTTCTCTAGGAGACAGAAACAGACTAAATATACCTTGCTTTTTCTAAATGTATTCTGTTTTTCTAAACAAATTAAATATGCTTCTGCAGTTAGATTCAAATCATATGCTATTTTTTTGTTCAACGTGACATTAGTGAAAAATATTGGTCTAATTGTTACTATTTGTGATTACATAATGTACAAGTGGATAAAATATTTGAATGTTTAGTTGTCTAATATTAAAGTTGTTGAACAAATTGTTTTCATCCTCCTTCCATGAATTCAGGCATAGCAAAACTAAACTTCAGTGCATTGTATATGTAAAACTGTTGATTAACAAATACACGGAGGCTTTTTTTTTCTTTTTTAGGATAAAGGTCATTCTGGGTAAGAGTTCATCATTTTCAAGCATTAGAGAACAAAAATGTATCTGTTTAAAAAAGGGTATTTTTCAATTTTTGTGTTCATAGTGTTCCCTCTTAAGCTGGATTTTACAGAATACTGATGATCTCTCTGATAGCCTGAGATTCAGTTCTGGAGCCTTGTTAGTTTTGCCACTCGAGTTTGAATGGCATAGTGTTTTGTTAGGGGGGACTAGACCTTTGCTGTCAAGTGGTCTGCTTATAAAAGCATAACACTGACCTGTTGGTTGAATAGAATATTTAAGCTTGGTTTGAATGATTAAAGTCAAGTAAATTATTTTTTATCTTTGTGAATGCATGAGTTGTTGAAATTTATCTGTTGTACTGGATCATATGCATTGGAATGCTTTAGCATGACAGCCTATGTTGTGTGTTTACAAGAGACAAAAGTGACTTCATTTTAATTCCTTTCTTACTGATAACTTTCTTTTGCATTCTAGGTTTGTAGGCACCTAACAAGGTGGCTTTTAAGAGTTACAAATAATTCTTAAAGTAGTAAACAAAGTTCAGTCAAAATATTACTGGATAGATTTCAATTAAAAATATAGCTGTGTGCTTAGTTTACAAAGAAATATGATTATTGTTCTTCTTACAGGGGATAGGATACATGTTTTGCTGTAACATGCACTCGATGAATTCTTGGTGCAGTAGATTAGAAGACAAATCTTTTTGTCAAAGTTTTGAAGTAACTGATGTAAAACCTTTATCATAAAAGGTTGAAAAATCAGATTTTTCTTTTCCATTATGTTGGCTTTGAGATTGGTTAACACCTCTCTTATTTACTACTAAACTTATCTTAAATGCAGGATACAGACAAATGTTGTTGATGGTAAATCTCTTCCTGCTCTTAGGAACTTGCATGCTGCAAGAGTCAGTTTCAGTATTACATTGTTTTGTCTTTTAATGTTGTTTTGTATTAAATAGTTGGACCTAATTCTGTTAGTTTTAACCGTCATATGAGAAGGCTGGAGTTGATATTCAGATGGAAGAAATATGAAACCAAAATGGAAAAGAATGGAGGTAGAGTACTCAGGAGATTAAATTTAGGGAGGAAAACTTGTGCCAAAATTGGTTATTTTAATCGACTAAAGACAAAGTGAGAAAATATATCATTCTAAAGAGATTTCTCCTATCTGTTCAAGGAAGGTTGTGAAGTTTATAAAGTTCTTTCACGGCAACCCATCTCATCATGTGCAAATAAAGCAGGCCTTTGTGCTACAAGTGAAAGACTCATAAACTTCAAACTTACATCTAGATAGCGTTTCAAAAGCACGTCAATACTGATGTGTTTTGTGTGTTTATCTTGGGCTTTTTATTGCTTTTGCTTAGGATTGTGTGATTTCACAAATACTACTTTTTGTGCTTACAAAATGTTGTATTAGAAGATCTAGAGACAGAGGGCCTTTTCTTAACAACAAAGCTAAATACAGCCCAGACTGCAAAGAATGCCTATGAGGAAAGAATATGAAGAACTTTCTGAGTTGAGAATGTTGTTAGCTGTATCTGTTTTGTTGTGTATGTACTTTATAAATGGTTTACTTTTTGTTGATGACTGTTGTTCTGCCATGTTCTTCTCTGTTGGCCTTCCTTCCCATATACATATGTACTTTCATTTTATGTATTTTAAAGAAGGCACTGAAATCTTAGAGAAACTTCAGGGGAATGATCTCTGCGTATTTTAATCTACTGAGACTGAAGCAAGGCAGCACATGAAAATAAGAATGCATTTTAAAATGTTCTTTCTCATTTTTAATTCTACTTGCTCGTGGGCACTGATGAAGTCAGATGCAAATGGGTTATTTCTGTCTGTCTGAAAGAAACCAAGCAATGGTCACAGTGACTTTCATATCTGTTCCATTTGTATGTCTGAGTACGAGCCAATAAAATGATGTTAATTTAACAGCATATTTTAATGTGTCTGAATACTGTACTGTGACCCTTTTTATGTTCAGTAACAGTGTGCTATTTATTTCAGGATGATGTGATGATGCCACAGCGGGTTAGACTGCAGCATGAAGCTGCCATTCAACACCCAAACAGTGTGAGTATTTTCTTGTGTATTTTTGTGCTTTTCTTTTACAGAATGCCCTGTATATCTTTAAAAGGATATGAAAATCTTGTGGAAGTGCTGGTGGATGCAAAGCAATAACCAGTGTATTCTTTTCCTTAATTTTTAATCCTTGCGTTAAATCATAACTTTGAACAACTTCTGTTTGTTTTTGCTGTTTAGTAAGTCAAATGTCATTATGGCAGTGATATTCTTTTTCAAGTGAGCACATGGGTTTCCATAGTGTACATAACTTCAGAAAGTTACCTACAGGTATGGTTTAAGTATTTTAAATGTTTAAAAATCTATAAGGAATGTATGGATTATTATCCTTAATTAGCTAGCCTACGGTTAAATTGATGTTCTTCCCTATGACTTACTGCAAAAGGAGACGTTAGGTAGAATGCCATTTTTTATTCTTGTGAAACGAACATTCAAAAATGATCTGTGAGTTAACTGGCTTATGATATGTGTGTTTTTGATATTAAATTAGTTTCTGTTACAAGGACGTCTGGAGAGAATTGGTGTCTCATATTCTCCTTACCTGAAAATAATAAAAATGATTTTCAGTGCAAATTACTTTGCTTGTCGATGCTACTGACATAAATAGTCCTGTATAAACTTGAAGTCTGAGTTTGTACTCCTGTCAACAATGTTTGGCAAAAATTGGCATAAGTGAAGAAAATTTCATGAGAAAATGTTGGATATTAAAGCAGTGTGCAAGACATTTCTGGTAGAGAAAGGTCACTTGTCCCTGTCAAGAAGGCATTTTCTGCAGATCTCCTAACAAAGCAGACAGTTTTCAGGTTATCGCTGTCTGGGAGTTAAGCACCTTTCAAACTTTTTCTCCCAGACACACTTACTTTGAAGTAGAGATTACTGCGGTTGTTTCAGCTAACTGCCTGCCAAACAACCTGCTGTTTAGTGGTGGGATGTGTACCTGCTCATTGGAACACCTGTGTTAGGTCTCTTATGAAATCTGATAACCCTTACAGTGTAATTTATGAAATTATAGTTTTAGTTGCACCTGAGAAGCAGTTACCCTTGTTCGTACTATGAACATAATAAAAAAAAAAATACATGGAAGGTTGTTTTTGTTCTGATATGAATCAGTTAATTTACTTCTGTAGTGAAATGCCAAAGAACTGGAGAGACAAGTTGATCCAGTTCTTCTACGGAAACTAGTGTTAAGAGCTATCGTATTTCTTGCTTGTATGACTTCTGAACCTGTATACTGAGACTTTTTTAATTAGGCTAATTTCAGCTAGACAATTTGTGGTCTATTTAGAAAACACTTCAGCTGTTTTGCTTGTATTGTTATAGCTCGGTACCTGACAACATTCAGTATGAGCTGTTAAATGGCAATCAAGTAAATAGGAAAATGTGTGAATAGACTGAAGAATGTCTTCATGATATGTTTTAAGTAACACAGACCTGTTCTTCTGGAGGAAGTCCTACTTTGTATACATTCTAGTGTTCTCTTAAATAAAACTTGGGAGTTTGGAGTAGCCCAAGAAATGTGCTCTTCTGATAGTTGCCCAAACCACACTCATATACACACATATGGATATAAAAGATGCAGTCTTTCACACTTACAACCCACATTTATTCTGTTATTGAATACAGGCAGAGTAGTATCCTTTAAGAATTCCCAGGGCTTTTTGTTTCAAGGACAGAGGAGATTGTTATCTGAATCTGCTCCCAGGCTGTCTTGTTGTGGAGTGCTCGTGTGCCCCACAGTATGGTGGTCTCTCATGTCTTCTCAATAGCTGGCATTACACTGTGGGCAGAATAAATAAAGGTTACTTCCCTTTTTGCTAGTAGATTGAGCAGTTAATCTGTACCTCTGTTAAAGTGAAAACTTTTCTTGCCTTAAAAAGAATGCTTGCCTCTTTCTTGAACATGTAGGATACTTAAGGCATGTAAGAGAAAATTGAGTATACCATTTGTATCATCTCAGAGAGAAGTCCTCGCTGTTTTGCATTTCTAAAGCAAATTCGGCATATGCTGAAACTTGGTTTGAGGTCAGTATCTGCAATGCCTAAAGCAGTTTTCACCCATAGCATTATCTGAATCTGTTAAACAACTGACTAACTTGTGTGTATCATTGATGGTTAATGTGACCTGAAGACGGTGGATTGGACTGAGTGAACTGGAACCATTTATGACACAGTACTAGTTCACAGACCTGCTCATCTGCCTCTGGGTAAAGAAATGTTGCACAGTCAATAAAAGAATCAGAGAAATGAACAAGTGAATGAGGTACCTGAGCTTTGTCCTCTTTTTTTAGGCACAACTCCAGGCCACAGCATTGTATGTCTTCTTCCCCATTCCCTCTGAAAGTCATAAATTAACTCAACTTAGAAATGAAGTCTTTTTTCTCCTTTTTAATTTTTTTTTTCTTTGGTCTGACATATACCTTTCCTGATAGTGAAAATTATATTCTAACAGATAAGGTTTTTGTATTGTTATTGCACATGCTACTTGCCCAGACTTGTTGCACATTTCTATTACATGTTAGAAAGACTTTTATTCCCTTCTAATTTTCTTGACCTAATCCTTATTTATCCCTGTATATCTGGTTAGAGGTCACTAACTTGAAAGTATCATTTCATTTTCTTCTGTGACTAAAAGGATCTGCTTTCATTGATTGTATCAGTCCCCTTAGCCTCCACCTTATTCATTTAAACCAATATCTGAAATTGCAGGACTTTCTCAGGAACAGAGCGTACAGTAAAATGAGTAGATCATCTCTTTTAAGTATAATTGAAATGAATGGTTTTAGTGGAAGATAATGATGTGAAATAGAACTTTTAAGCATTCTGTTTTCATGGTTGTCGTGATAATGTGATCTGATTCTTTTTCAAAAAACCTGAAGTGTTGTGATGTTTAACTATTTTTGCATTAGTAAGAGACATGGGTTTTGTATGTTAATCCATGAGCACACTGGGAATGGCTTAAAAATATTGAGGGTTATTTTGTTCTGACTGCCAAAAGATCAATATACATTCTTATGATCTGACAGAATCCCATATTTCAGATCTAGCTTTTTTCCTTGGAAGGAGGGTGGTACTTCTAGGTAGTTTGGAGCAGTGTCTGTGTAAGCTCTTGCTTATCAGAGCAGATCTGAAAGGCAGAGTGTGTTCTGATTGTTTAGTACACAAAAAGAACGCTATATGTAAATAGTGTGTTCTAAGTGGTTTTGCTTTGCAGAGTAGTTAAGACGTTCTCATCTATCTTTTGTCAGGTATAATTACACATTTAGAAGCTCTTGTGGTAGAGTTCTAGTGCAGCATCACTCCTTAGAATGCTGCCTGGTTCAGTGGAATTTTTTCACTGATGCATTTTATTGAGCAGCTGTTCCATAATATGTTAAATTAATGGGTCTTTTTTGTTCCTGCTTATTATCACAAACCTGTAGTACAGGCAGGAGATTGTTTATTTTATTTTGTTCCAGGCCAGGCTGCTTTGTGATGAAATGAGAGAATGAGATAAGAAATAAAAATGGGACAAAAAAAAGAATAAAGAGAGTCTACCTTATACACTGGTGGTCAGCAGCAGTTTGGGAATACTGACAGAACTCAGTATGTAGTGATTACATTCCACATACCAACAAAATTTGGTCACCTCTTAAAGCCTTTTGTTTGCTGTGTCTTCTTATTAGTCTAGTGTTGGAGTAGTCCTGAAAATAAGAGCCCTTCAGACTACATGCTGTGCCTCATTGGTACTTTCTCTTGGAAGTCAATTATTCTACAGTCTGATAATTACTTTGCACTTAGACAAGGATTTACTCTGATGGACAGGGTAGCCTTGTTTGTGTTCCTGGAGCTGGCAAAGTTGTGATAATGCATGTATTCTGTACAGCCTATACATTTTATTCTTAAAGTAGTCTTCTGTCACCTAGCACCAATTGCAATTGAGAAGCTCTTAATCTTGTATGGATTTTTATATAATTTCACACTGTATTTTTTTCCTCTATATCAGAAACCATGAAAATGTAACTGCAGTTGTAGCAAACCAATTCCACAAGACTTCAGGTAAACTCAGTAGGAAGTGACCTGAAGTCTAAATGTGCTCATGAACTGTTTGGTTTATTTGGGTCAGAGTATGATGCTATGCAGTGAAAATGTATGTTGTATCAGAGGTCAGTCTTTGTGCAGCAGGCTCAGTAGACAGAAGCTTTCCTCAGGTAAGAGCTCTATAGCTATGACTAGAGCAGTACTGAACCTGAGCTCGTATTTCCTATGTTACAACAGGACTGGCAGTGCTTCTGTCTGCTCTCACAGGAGCTCCACACCTTCTCTAGTCAGCCTGAAATGTTGGCAGACTTTATTTTTAAATTAGAATAGATCTTACAGACTTATTCCCAGGAGCTTTAGGCTAGGTGTTGTTTAACTGAAGTAGCATGATGCAAAGGACAAGGGTTCTGTCAGGAGGAAGGAGAAGCAGATTTGTCTCCAGAGTGGCATCGCCATTCCTCATCTACTCCGTTCTGGAGTCTGAACCTTTTTATTCCTGAGGGATTATTACCTTTTCTCTACTTAAAATTGTGTTTTAGTCAGATCTATAAAAAGAAGTAAGTAGGATCTTGTATGTAATTTTGCAGGTGTGAAAAGATAAGTATATGTGAAGCTTCACTAAACTGTCATTAAACATAATTACATAATGTTGAAATACTACATCTCTAGTGTGATAGAAAAACCCCTCTATTTAAATTCCATCCTTCCTGTGCCTAACAAGTTAATGGTTGTTGGTAATCTCTCGTTGTGTTATGTCTTCTACTGAAGTCCAGGTTTTACCAATCTCCTTTTAATTGTTCCATCTTCCACTTATTGCAGGTAGGTTACTCTTTGAGAAATACTTTTATTTTGGACATAAGCATGATTAAGATCTTAATTGCGTAGGGCATGAGTAATCTTTGTTTTCCCTTGGTTAATTTGCATCAGCTCTTTTGTCTCTCTTACTCAGCAGATTTGAGACAGATCAGTGTGCGTTGCCCAGACATGTTGTAGCAAGCAGTGCATATAGAGTTTAGCTTTAAAATAAGCTTTAGTTCATGTAGCAGCTATCAGAAAGAAATGATTTGAGTACTGGCATGTCTCGATGTGTAGGTGAATAGATCGAATTTGTTTGCTTAACCCTCTTGGTAGGAATTTGCCCCACTAAATGGGCTTAAGTAGATCTGAGGAGTCTGGTTCCTCTTTGGTGTGAACAGAGGGGGAAATGAAACAGTATTCCTGTGGTGATTAACTACAGTTGTCAATTGTCTAAAATCAGTTCGTTTTTCATCCAGAAGAAAAAAGTGTACAGAGAAATGTTTTCATGAACCAGTGTAAGAAATCTGGTTATTGGAACTTCATGACTGCATTCTGAGTTCCAGTGCTTTGCACTGTCTGAAAATTTAACTCCAAATAAAACTATCCAGTATAGGTACTTATCTATTTTTATGTGTGTAAATATGTTAGCAATGTTATTGGAGGTTTTTAAAGATTGTCTATAGTTTTTCAGGAATCTTTTGGCATGAAGGGTAGAAGACTAGAGCAGCAGTTTGAAAATGTTCTTCTGTAGTGGTTGGTGGTAGTGGCGTATGTTTAAGAAAAGGGAATAGGGTTCTTTTTTCTGGACTGAAGAATATGAAAATTCTTCCTCTGACAAAGAGAGTATTATTTTTAGGGTGGTTTTCATTAATTAGGCTTTTCCGTGTACATCACCCAGATTGCTCGAGTTCAGCTGTGTCTTTGCTTTTCATTAGGCAGCTTCCTTAAAGACTTCTTTTTATTTGGTATTTCAGAAAAAAACACAGTGCATTTTCAAAGTCACAGTGTCACTTTAAGTCTGTTCTACATTTTATCAAATATTCAGAATGAGAAACATCCCAACTTGTACCACTTTGTAATTAAATGTGTGTTTAGTATGGCCTCCACATGTCAATAAACCCATTGCATGGTTATTGTTACTGGAGTTTAATGTTAATGAAGGTCTGACTGCTATGTAGACTTTTGGCATATTTCATTTTTAAAGCTGACCTGAAGTGTGAAAAATCTGAAAAGCAAAATCCCCTCTCCTTATGTTTGATATTTAACTTTGGTATTAACGGTTATTAATCCAATCACACTTTGTGGAGCTACATGTACAAATTGGTTTGAAAACTGAAACTGTGCAAACATATTGCTCTTTATGACTGTTCCTAAGCTTTATGCAAAGAACTGTTATATAAATGCTTTGTCAGGATCCAAAGTGTTTCCTTAAATTGCATCAAATTTAGATTACAGGTGCAGTAGCCATACTATGGAGGCTGAGCCCTTAGAACTTGTTTATCCCTGCATGGCAGATTTTGAATGAGTGCTTCTGAGGCCTGGTGCTGTTTCGTGCCTAAGCTAGTCATCAGAAATACTGGGCCTTACTCATTCACCTTCAGAAAAGGACTTTGGAAACTGCTTTAATTTGCATTCTGAGATAATTTAATGTAGTCTGAAGTTTCATACTTCCCTGTTCAGACTTGTAGTATTCCTTCAGTGATACTTAAGTTTTTTCCAAAATGTTGTGTTCTTTGTTCATGAATACATATATATGACAACATTCTTTTTAAATGTGCTATGTGATGCTCGGCTGTACTCATTCTGATTGCAGAGCTTTGATTTCTTGGGTTTGATACAAATTCACTGAAGTAAATTAACATTTTCTTGATTTTTAATTGCTCTTCTTTAAGTGTTGAAAATAAACTTGTAACAACCTGTTTTGGACTTTGAACTTGAACCTGTGCCAAAAAGAAAGTTTAAAAGGGTGTTCTTTAAAGAGGGCTGCCACAGGACAAGGATATATTAATGAGTCGATATTCATCTGGCCTAAGGAACTTCTCTGGGGAGTCAGCACTGTCAACATACTTCATAATTTCTGAAAATACTTTGAATACACGTTTTTTTTGGTATTTGGATACCTAATGCAAACCACCTCCCACATTTCGTGTGTGCTGAAGAACATTGCTTCCTCCATTGGAAATGGAGAGGAAGAAAACAAAGGAAATATATTGTACCCCTTTCTTTCCGGAGTATTCCATATTGGAAAGATTTTTACCACATCAAAGCATTCATTTATTTTTTCATTTTGATTATGCTATGAAATGGTCATGAGATCCTTCTTAAGACCACTAGTATCTTTAATCATTTCATCATTCTACTGCATTAAAATCAAAAGGTCATAGGCTGCTGGACAGATTTACTGTAAGTTAAATAAAATCTTTCATTGCTTGTAACAACATCAGTTTTAAGTCCTGCTTCTAGTAAGATCAAAATGCAGAAATGCTGATGGTTGTATAAATATCTAGGCTCTAACTTTTCCTTGTATGTTTCTTTTACAGTAGAGCAGATATTTTAGTTATTATGATGACTGTGTACTTGTCTGGGAACTCAATGCAAAATCTGCTCAGTAAATAGATATGTTTTGTAAATCTTTCATCTTTTGAATAGCATGGGATTTTTTTGGACTAATTACTCTATAATTTTGTCTCAGTATCCAAATACAATTTTTCTTAAGTTTAAAAGAAACACTTTGATTTCTTGTAGCTAATGTCATTTGTCATGAAATACAATTATCATAGGAGGAACTTGGTTAAATTACAGTCAAATCAAGCCTAAACAATAGTGATTGTCATTGATGCTATTTTATTTCTCTTAGTTTCATTTTATAGACAGATTCTTACATGGCTCCATCACAATTTGATGGAAATACCACCCAACAATATACTAAATCTATACATTCCATTATATTTTTATAAGATATGGATTTTAGATATAGGTTGATTTAGAGCTTTAATTGCTTGCTCTTAGTAAGAATAGTAAAAAGCAGGACTGTAAATGGAGCTGATAAACTTTTTCAAGACAGTCATGCTTCCCTCCTTCAGTATTCTGAAACTGAAATAGATTTAAGCATATAATTCCTAATACTGTCTAACTTTTAATTCTTTCTTTTTCAGTCTTGTACATGGTTCAATGAACCATACAGGGTGACAAAACTAAGATGCAGAGTAGAATTTAATACGTCATTCTGGTAGGATTTTTGTGCTTCAGAATTTAGAAGTTGTAAGGGTTAGAATGATGGTTAGGCTGCTAGCCCAGGATATGATTGTACAGGGCATATGGTGCTGGTGCACAATCCTTGCTATGCTTCGGTGTCTTTTAGAAGACCTGGATTCACTCATATAGCTTTAGATCTCTGATTAGGAGCCCAGTCATTCTAGGCTCCTTGTGTGAACAAAATGAGCATCTCCACATTGCTTTTTAGATTTTACAATGAATGAACATTAACTCCTTGTGATTATCATTTTGTATATTGTGTGTATATACATATACAAATACCTGGACATATATGCATGAATATAGTGAACACTGGGTACATAATACCTTATAATTTGTGCTTCTGTGTCTCTGTTCAGTTCCGCTTTATTATAACACCATAGTGGAAAAAAGTGGGTTGATAAAATAGACACGTGATTAATTTTGTATCCTCTTGTCCTCTGGTAACACAGGAGTGTTATGATCCATAGATTCATTGTGCTAGAGGAAGTTGTAGCTATTTAAAAAAGAAAAAAAGGAAAGCCACATCTGCAGAAAATGCGTTGTTTTTAATTACTGTCAACTCATTTAATCTCTGCTTCCTCTCACCCACTTCATTTTCCATTTATATGTGGAAGGGAAAACACAAAACACTTAAGATGATGAGAATATGAAACCTCTCTATCTCGATACTGCATTTAAAAACAAATGCTAGTGAAAAGTTGGAACAAGTTATGGCATGTAATTTGATGTCTGTTGTTGCTGTGAGGTGTAGAACACTGAAATTTATACATATCAGATATGCCAGAAATACTCTTATATTTCAGTGGAACAATTTTGTAACTCGCAGTACAGTGACTACGTGTACTTATAGCACGATTTTGTAATCCATGCAATAACTCTACCTTGTGTCTCTGAATCTTGTATTGATCACCACGTGGCTGGATGTGCTCGTTAGATTTATATGTTATGGCTGACACTGTGTACTGTGACCAATTTGGAGCATCTGTTTCATGGAGGACTCAGCTCTTCTAGTTTTATGCTAGTAATTTGACTGTTTTATTGTTGTTATTTTGTACTGGTTTTATTCGTTTTGTAGTGCTCTAAGTCCTAAAAGATGTTTAAATTTAATGGTACAAAATACATATCTGTGACTGATTCTGATATTCTTAGTTAGATGATTCTCCTAATCATGTGAAGTGGCAGTTATTAGAGAAGAGAGATTCAGATACTAAACACAGACATATAATGCTATTTTAACATCTTAGGATATCTGAGACCATCTTGGCAGGGCTGGCTGATACTACAGGTCTGGTCCTTCTATGAGGGGGCAGCTGCAGCCAGGCAGGGTCACAGTGTGCTGCATAGTTCCATTTGGCCACTCCTTCCCAGGAAGCTGATCTTATGGCATTTGTATTTTTAAAATTTAGCTTTTCAGCATATGCATTTGTTGGTAGTTAAGGTAAAATCAGATCACCATTACACGTTCTTAATATTCCTTATCCACCACAGTCTGTTGCTGGAGTAAATTATAAGTTGTTTGGTACTTTCTTGCAGAGAGGTCAGTGCTTATTTGGGTAAAGAGCTGAATATCGCTAAATTACCTTTAATACATTTAAGCAGTTGTCAATCTAAAAAATGAATTACCTTATCTGATGTGGTAGCAGAAAGGATTGTTGTGCTTTTCTCTCCTGATTAGAATTCTATTGATCCATGAACAGCCACAGTCCTTTGCTATCAGTCAAAAAGCAAGTACATATATGCTTCTTACAGTTCACGCTACTCTTTCATATACAAGAAATATTAATATTGCACTTCTACTTGTTTCCACTTGGAATGTGGTACGTACCGTGTTTTTTTCTATAACAGTTTAATCGTAGAATCACAGAATGGCTTGAGTTGGAAGAGACCCCACGGATCACCACGTTCCAACCCCCCAGATACAGGCTGGGCTACCAACCTCCAGATCTGGTACTAGACCAAGTTGCCCAGGGCCACATCCAACCTCATCTTGAACACCTCCACGGATGGGGCATCCACAGCCTCTCTGGGCAGCCTGTTCCTGCGCCTCACCACTCTCTGAGAAGACCTTCCCCCTGACATCCAATCTAAACCTTCTTTCCTTGAGCTTAAAACCATTCCCCCTTCTCCTGTCACTGTCTACCTGAGTAAAATGTTGATTCCCCTCCTGTTTATAATCCCCTTTCAAATAGTGGCAGGTTGCAATGACGTTTCCTCGCAGCTTTCTCTTCTCCAGGCTGATCAAGCCCAGCTCTCTCAGCCTGTCTTCATAGGGGAGGTGCTTCAGCCCTCTAATTCTAGATACAGGTATATACACGTATATGGTTGGCATGTATAATAATCTAAATAATCTTGCCTGTCAGATAAAGAAAGTTGAATATTGGATGAAATCAATTTTAATATGGAACAGGATACTCACAATATTGAAAATAATGTTTCCAGTATGGAGAGTCACTTTTTCTTTCTGAAAGTTCGGGTGAATGTTAATTAGGCCAGAAGGAATTTTGTCAAAGTAATTTAAATCTTAGGAAAGAAGCAACAATGAAAAACCTTTCATTTGAATTTAAAAACTATAAGGAAGTATTCAGTGAAGTGCATATAAAAGAACTCTGTGTGACATGAAGGAAATGGGAAACTGTGCAGTTGCTTCTGATGCCACACCTTACACAGGGGAACTAGAGGAAGTTGTTTGTACTCTAAATAAAGCTGACTTTGATTGGATGAAAGAATCTGCTGAAATGAGACATGATTAACAGGAGCTGTATCAAAGGCTCAGGATGTGTTGCTCTGTGTTGTTAATATTTATCTTGCAGCTACATAAGTCAACAATCCCAATCAAAAGTCAGAATCCCACTGAGAGAGAAATGATACAACTGAATCTGAAAAAGTCTGGGATTTTTTGTCTAAGGATCAAGGAATACATTTGATTGCATAGTGACAGTTTTAAGCTCAATCTGTAAAACTTCTCTTTAAGGTGATGCTCAGAGCAGTCTTGAGTGATGTTAGTTCTGAAAAGAAATCAGGAAGTGTTTGTGCTGTGCAGAACATTTCACTGTTATACTAGGGTAGAGGGAAGTTGGAACATTTCATTTCTTACAAAATGCTAACTTTGTTATGCACTTGTAGTTATTTTCCTGCTGTGTTGCAAGATCAAAACGCAGCTGTTCCCAATAACATGCATTTACACTGTTAAGTATATTTTGCTCTGATGTCATTGTAATTGAAAAGTGTGGATAAATGATGTCTTACAATATTGTCTTCTGCAGGAGAGAGATGATCACTTTTATGTGCTCTGCTCATGGTGGAAGTCTTACAAGAGACCGATGGGAGCATGAACTAGGGATGTTTTATTCCTTTGCATTTAAAGAAAGGAATTGTCATTTGTTTTCTTTAGAGGAAGAGAAATGAAGGCAACAATTCATTTGTCTGTGAAAGTACATGTTTTAAAGGTAATTAGAAAGCTTTCTGGACATAAAAACATTTGTGTGTGTAGACAGCATGTTTAGGTAATTTCAAGAAAAAGTGAAGTTGAAGCCACTACTATAAACATTTTATTAAAGTCGTAGGAATATTAATCCTTCTCTGCGTTCCCCTAGTTTCACATATGAATCAAGTACAGGACTGCTAAATATGTAATATGATAGTATAGATAATGGTCCTATTCTGTGTGTAAGGGAGAAGAAATTAGAGTCAAATCTTAACTTCATCTTTATAGGAGGTTCATTTGAGGTGCTTAATTCTTCTGTGTCTGCCTTTTGGAGTCAGACTACGAAAGAGTAAGAAAGGGGATGGGGAGTGGAGGTATTGTGGCGAGTATGATATACTGAAGAAGCAGGGTAATAAGGATATTAAAGTAGGTAGAATCTCATAAATTTTGAGTTTTACATTACGTTTTGAATTCTCTTCATCTTTTCTATCAAACAGCTTTTCTTTCTCACATTAATTCTTGACATTGATCTTACTGTTATTCATTTTTGAGCTTCTGGATTAGACCATCATAACATTTGGTTCTAGCTTTGCTGGTGGTTACAGAATGGAGATTTTCAGAGTCTTATTTTGAAAATTCAAGGACTGAGAGTCATCAACTGCGTCCTTTTTAGTTGTGGAAGTGAACTCTGTTGCTCTGGAGATAAAGCTGTCTAACTCTTTGCCATCAGTTCTGGACAAAAACACTTTTGGACTTGGTGGCATGGACCTTTTACGTTTAAAATACTGCTGAATTCATAGGGACTTTGTTATCACTACAGTAGAGGAGTTATCCTAATGATTATTCTCAGTTTTCATTGGACTAATTAAAAAAATCACTTGTCTTTGGAAACACTGAGTTATCAAAACATCTGATTCTTAAAAGTCAGAGGCAGTTCTTGTTCCGTTCTGCCATATTCCTTTTTGAATTTTTATAGATTACTATCTTATACCAGTCTTATTGTCATTCTAAACATCAGATTGAGGCTTGCTGTAGAAAATAAAATTCCTATTAATCAACTCTTTTTTAACCTAGTATTTTGTTCGATGAGTGTGCTTGTATGTAAGTCTCTAGATGGTTATCCACTCACTTTCTGTTTCTGTTAGGCATGTCTGCACCAAATTATGGTGAAATTCAATGTTGGCTTTTCTGTTCTGGATTTACATCACTGCTGTAACCATAATTCCTAACTTGTTTATTGGATGAATGTATTGATTTTCTTTTTATCCTCATCATAGTGCTCTCAGTTCCAAAATTCTCAAAGTACTTTAAGACCTATGTGCAGCAAGTACAGAATCACTGTTACAAGCTAACATTCAGACAAGTCAGTAGGAGCAAGCAGTGGAATCCTCTGTACTGCTGTATGAAGGGAGGAGGACGTTTTGACTAAGAACCAGTTAAACTCTGAAAATTTCAGAAAAGAGCTGACAGGATCTAATTTACTAACAGTTATTTGTCTGTCTTCTCTGCTTGAATGTGGAGATAATTGATCACATTCATTCAGTTTTCTTTGGAAGTATAAGGAGCTGAGATTTGAACCAATTGTTCTTCAGAGTATAGGGAATTGCTGTATTCTGGAGCGCCTGGATTCAATAAGATTTTAGATTGCTTAAACTATTAACAGCACTTATTAAATTGGTTAGACAGGCAGGAATGAATTAAAATACAGAACTCCGTCCTCTGCTTCTCATTTAAATTTCAAGTTGGATAGAAAGAGATGACTGCGCTTCTTACTTGGCTCTAATTGCAACATGAGTTTTTGGAAAATCAAGTTTGAGATTGTCCTGTTTAACTCTTACCTTGTGAAATCTGTTTTTGGTTTTGTGCTTGTTGAGTTTAGGCTGTGACTACTTGAATAAAAAAATACTAGGCTTCCATTGTGTATTGTTGTAGAATTTCTTCTGAGAAAAATATGTTCTGCAGTTTTTCCTTTCTTTCATACTTAGTTTTATAAAGTCTCCTTGTAAGTTTTAAAATCCTAGGACATGGAAAAGATGATCTGATGTGATATTGAATGCTTGTTTGATATAAGCATCATGACTACTAGAATTCTGTAAGTAGTTTTCTTAAACAAAAAATAATCCCTACAGAACAGAATATATTCATCCGATCAACTTCTGTGAAGTTTGTGTTTGTCTGTTTTTTGTTTGTTTTACCTTTGCAATGCACCCTTTCGAAATGTGTCTGTGGACATAAAAGGAATTCTGGATCAACCTTCTGAAACTGTGTCTATATCACTCACTAAGCTGTAAGTCAGGAGAAAATAAAGCTTGAAATTGTTCTTAGTAATTCACAGTCCTCACTGAGGGGAAAAAAAATCAGATTTGAGAGGTGTTTTATTTTTGTGGGATAAGCCAATCATCATTTCCTTTTCTTTTACCTAAGGTCTTTATTTTGAATGTATTGAACATTAATCTAAATAGTGCTGTTTCATTGTCAGCAGTCCCTCTGCAAGGATGGTTGGTAGTGTTTTTATTCCCACAACTACATTCATAACTATAACTCTAGCCTGACTATTTTCATCTGTGTGAGGTTAAAAGCTCTGTAAGTAGAGATACCTGAAAGAATTAACTTTGCTTTAGCTTCTGTGTCACTGTATACACTTACATATGTATATAAATTCCTTATGGATACTTATGATAGAAAACAAGTTGTGTACTGTTCTTGTACAGAACTTGATTATCCCAAATTACTGTTCCGAAATGCTGATACATCTGCATTAATGTTAATTCTTACTGCACAAACACATCCTCAGCAGGTGCTACCCATCAAAATCTGCAAGCAAAATAGTAGCTGTGGTACAACAGAAATGCACTAATTGGTGTGAAACCTTGAGTGCTTACTTTGCATATATAATTAAGTCCTGCAGATGATTCAGGTAGACAGTGGGCCATCAAGTCAGCTGTGCAGCTTGCTGCCAGGAGTAGCAAGCAGCAGAGCTCTGTATAGCACACTGCTTAGGTTGAAGTCTCTCTCATTATTGCATTTGATGCCTTTTGGGAGCTGTTTATTACAATTATAGGCGTTGAGAATATTAAAATGCATATTTGATCTTTACACCTACAGAACAGTATCAGAGAGGATGATATTGTACTAAGGGGAATACAGTATTTGAATGAGCAGTTATTATCAAAATGAAATTGAATAGTGAAGTTAGAAGGGACCAGCAAAGATCATCAAGTCCAACTGCCTGACTGCTTCAGGGCTAACCAGCAGTTAAAGCATACTGCTGGAGAATGAAGCATATAGGAGGTGTTTAGATTGTTCTACCATGAGTGAAACAAATCAGAATACAGATTTTTACTTATTTTATATGAACATAAGAAGCATATTATATTACAGGTGATGGCATTATTTGCCTAGCGTTATCCAAGTTCTAGTTCTGACAAAATTTCTGGCTTCAGCCAAACTATTCTGGGTGAAATCTTGAATTCTATGTATAGTAAGACTTTGGATTATTTTCTTTGGAAAATTTTAGCGGAAGTGGTTCAAGTATTTCCAAGACTGTGGATATCAGAAAGACACTTCTTCATGTTAAGAGTTTTCTAGAGACCTCTGAAAGTCTATAACTGTCTAACAGCAGAGCAGAGCAGCTGTGACATATTGTATTATATGATATTGTGAATGTAGGTCTAATAAAATTTGTGCAGACAGTTGCAATTCTTGGATTCTCATGTTTTCAATGTCAGTTTTGTGATTTTATTTAGCTGTTGCCATGTGGGTGTACAGCAATTAACACAATGTTATTTATCTCATTTTGCCTTAGATTATTGGTTGCCAAGTCAGAAGAGAGCCACCAAAGTCTACTGAACGGTATACACGTTGGATCAATAATCTGACTGAAGAGCAACTTCTTACACAGGTATTCTTTTTTTCAGGTATGACTAGAATTATGACAGAAAAATATAGTGAAAAATTTGTTTAGTTAGATTGTTTTCATTCACTAGCAATAAATTATAACTCCCAGATTATCAGGATTTTATAATTTAAATAATAGAGAGGTTTGTGGTGCGTGTGATCATTATGTAATGATTCCTTTACACCGAGGTTAGATACTGACTGCTTCTTCATCTGTTTAAATTTTGCTAGAGATCACTTTAAAATAGCAGTTATTCAGGCCTTAAACATAGTGCTCATTAAACTTATTTTCAAGTAAGATACATTTGTAGGGACTGAAGATGACAGTTTTGGCATAAAGATAGGTTGTTTCATTAGGCGGGCAGCCAATGATGAACTAAAAGAGACTTTGGCAAAAACAAGTTGAATTGTGGTAGTAATCAATCCAGCCTGTGGAGGAATGTGTATGCTCAGTATTATTGTAAGAAATCCAATGGATAGTTAGCAGAAAGCATCCCAGAAGACATATGATTCAAGTATTTGGGATTGGGTTTTGTGATGCTATGGTAGGAAGCCATTCGCTTTTGATTTTCCCAGATTTAAGTCGTCGAAAAGATTAACATCCCCATGTTTGTTAGACTTCTTTGCAGTATTCCCCATTACTGTAACCCTCAAAGACATACTTACAGGCTCTGGGATGGTCACTGTAACACAAGAAAGTCATCTGTAGACCTTATTTTAAAACCAGCAGTAGTGTTACGGTTGTCTGTAATTTACCAAATGGAAGTAGTTATAGGGAAAATTACCCAGTGGAATAAATATTTGGATTTGCCTTTGAGTATGACATTAGAAAAAATTACAGTTTTAAAACCATGAGTTTATCCAACAGTGGTATCTGCATACACAGTAATAGCACACTGCTATGTTGCTAAAGGGGAGGATGCGATGTCAAAGCTTGTGCTACACCGTCTGCTGTTTTTCATCTGTCTTGAAGTGGCCACTGGATGGAGCCTTTAATGAATTAAACTGGAAATCAAAGGAAATAGCCTAATTTTGAGATTGCTTTGAGCCTGGTCAACTGAGGGGTGTGAAAAATGAGCACTGGCTTTAAAACAGGCCTGCAAATTTTCTGAAAGAGATTTATATAGTATGCTTTTTCAGACAGTAGGATGCAAACACAGTGACCTGGGTAGTCCCTTGTAATCTTATGTGTCTATAAATATCTCTTCAAGCCTTAATCAAGTAGCATGGACAACCCATTGTTTTTAATGTGATTTCGAATCACATATTTTACAACTTGATTGTTCTGGATTGGATAGTGGGACTGGATCTAGAAGTCTGCATGATAAAGCTTGTACTACTTTTTGATGGGTGTCCAAACAAGATGAGATTTATACAATTGCACTATTTAAGTGTTCCATTTTTGGGTTTGAACATGTTACCTGTTGTGTACAAAATATAACCTAGAAATAGCAGTTCCTCAAAGACACTTAAGTTTCTGAAAAAATTGTGTATGTGTAGAGCTAGAGGACACCGTACTGCACAGCTGTAAATCATATGTCATTAAGAACAACAGAGTCCACTTGGGCAGAGGCTTTAGTGCCGGGTCATGAGATGCATCCCATGATCAGCTGTGAGACAAGGCTGTATGAAGCCTGGCTTTTGTAGCTCTGCTGCTACAAGAACTGCTTGATTTC
Source organism: Odontophorus gujanensis (assembly GCA_013399175.1). Lineage (NCBI taxonomy): Eukaryota > Metazoa > Chordata > Aves > Galliformes > Odontophoridae > Odontophorus > Odontophorus gujanensis. The sequence goes on from VXAB01002085.1 coordinate 441,872, forward strand.
AGAGCAGTGCATTTTGGTATATGTCACTTCTCCTGCCTCAGTAACCATTCTCCTGGTCAGAAATTCAGGTAGGGAAGCGATTATTTTGCTTTTTCTTGATTTAACAAAGTATGGATATAAGACAAAACTAGGAGTAAAAGCTATTTCAGCTGTTAGACTCTAATACGAGTCAGCTGCATAGGGTTAGGCTAGTGAGGGGTTGTCCCCTTCGTTCTCCTGATATACCTACACATTTTATTTTGAGTGTATTTCTAAAAACTGTTTGTTTTTCTGGAAATAAGTCCCAAGAAAGCAATAATGATGGGCCTCTGCTAAGAGATTTGTCAAGTACATGGGAGGAGCAGTCCTTCAGGGAATTTGGGAAAATTGGCTTTAATTTACAGGATATTGTCTCCAGCAGTTTCCTGTAGTGAAAGAACGTTCAACTTTTTTTAGCTGTCTCTGTATTCAGTACTCAGCTTTTTTTCCAGTTTTGCATTTCTGTGTCATGCATGTGGTAATTATTTATGCTGTAAATTGGGAAAGTGATCAATTAAAAAAAAAAAAAGAGTTGACAATGTTGTGTAATCTGCCATCATAATATTTGTTGTTAATCAAATAATATTCTATAGCATCTGATGACTTTAGTTGCTGTTTACTAAAGCACAGAAAGAGGTGGGTGGCAGCAGATGTTTTGTTAGGTGGTTGGATTGCTTCATGTGCCTCAGTGCTGGCTGCTCATTTTATATTGCCTGAGTCAATACCAGATTTTTGGATCAAATGTCCATACCCTGTCTTCATGCTGAGATCATTCAATACAAAATGCTTCCAGCATTTTAACTTTTCCCTTCCCTTAACCGTGGCCTCTTGATGCTTGCTCATCCATTAAATGTTTCTCTAAACAATTATACTGTAACATTCCAAAGATACTTTATGGTATGCGTGAAATTGCAGAATATATACCCCAGAGACTGAGGGGGAGTGAAAGAATACAAAGAGAGCATACTGATGTGAAGGCTGCTTTTTAGAAGATCATTATTTTATTTTTAAGGTTATCTTCTTTATAAATTATAAGTGATTAAAGCATTGTTTTGCACACATAGTAATGTGAGCCTTAAAATACACCCCCGGAAAGTTGTAACTTTTCAGTATGTGTGAGCATGCTGGCAGGTACAGAAAGCAAATAAATATAGATACCTGACTGTTGTGATGTGGGGATAAGTGGAAAAATGTAGATGAAAATTAATCCTAAAGGATGTCAGTGTTTGAGTAGTGCCTGAACTGTGATTGAAGTTTGATTATGCAGCTCTTTGAATGCTGGAAATTTTACTGTACTGTATAAGTGAAAATTCCTGAATAGTTCTGAGGTTGCAGTAACTACACAAACATTTATACAAGTAGTTCTTGAGGACTGTTGTTGGCTGTAAGTAACACAGCCAAGTTCAGATCCATGTCTGTTAAATCACTGTTCAGGTTTAATCTCACAGGCAGCCTGTGAAGTATTGTGTTCAGCCTGAAGCGTAATCCCATCTGACCTGCCATTTTTTATCCCCAAAGACAAGAAACCTCTCTGCTTTCATATCATTGTTCGTTTAGAAAGCAGCCTGTGAAATCAGAGGGATGTGTGCAGAGATGCTTGCAAATAGGAGTGGGCTCCCTGGTTGATAAGTGTGGACAGCCATAATTTAGAGGAATAACTATCTGCACATAATGGTGCAGTTCTGTACGAGTGATGTCCACCGTAATGGCTGTGTTGCTTCTGGATAGGTAGGGTACTTTGCAGATTATCTTAGAGCTCTTTGTGTAGGACAGACCTGTGAGCTTTCATAGCTGATTTGTTCTTACCACTAATTTCTGTGCTACCTGACAGAAGAGCAGTATTTAACATGTAAGAGTTCCATAATAATCTTTTTTTTTTTTTTTTTCCTGTGCTTTTACTGGTGCTTCCATGCTTAGCTAATTGGTTTAAATGCTGGCTTCTCTAAATAGGATGTGTTCCCATTCTAGTATTTTAAGTAATGTGAGATCAAAGTTCATGCTACAAATCAGGAATTACTGCAGAGGTTTGTTTTGGAAATAGATCCAGCATTCTGGCTGCATGGATCACATAACAAGAGCTTTTCCTGATAACATAAATTTGATGTGCTCAGTATTGCCTATAGTGATGAACTAAGACAGTGCAACTTCTTCCTCTTTCCAAGGAGAGAAGGCAGTCAGAGGTGGGCTGAGGAAGACAGAAGAAGCTCATGCACCTTGAGGCTTTGTTCCTACTGGTTCTCTTAAAGGCAGACAGGGAACAAGAGCTAGGTGGTTCCCTGCCTTTCTCAGGAGGCAGGCAGGTGTGGAGGTGTGCTCTGTGTGCTCCACACACAGAAAGCCCTAAGTGGTGGGAAGGAGCTGCAGTCCCCTGAAGAAGTTCTGCAGCCAAATGGAAGCTGGCACTACCAGCCTGTTGTGCTGCACAGTCCCAGAGAACAGCAAAGCAGTTAGGAATGGATTGGAGGAGTGATGCATTTTCCAGGTGGGCTGCAGATTGAGTATCTCTGTCTTGGAGTGTGTTTTCTTCACCTGCAGACCAGAAATTCTGACTTTAGAAGTGCTAGGCTTGGTTGTCAGTACATCAGAACCGAAATAATGGCTGAGATAGCGATCTGAGAGTGGATGTGTGCACTGCATTACTTAATTTTTTCCAGTTACATTACTGAAGGGTGAAGCTGGACAGGGGGTAAGACTTTCTTAAGAATGAATAAAAGCATGACAAGGCTGATTGATTTCCCTCCCCACCTCCGCTCCAGCATTTATTTTTAGCTCACTCACATTTTATATCTTTTGATCAAAAGACACTCAATGCTTTCTTGGGCTTTTTATTTTTTGGTCACATTTTCCTCTGCCTTCACCTGCATTACTTAAAAATGCATTAATAGCAAAGTCCTGCATGATACAACCAGAGCTATAAAATAGTTAAATACAGCAGACTGTGTTGGTTTGCCTGGGATTAAGGGTATACCATACAAGAAAAAAAAGTTAAAAAAATTGGCTTCTTCCTTTTGTGGTTGATCCTTTTCCTCTCCAGAGGAGAATGAAACGAAGTTGCACAAGCTAGTCAATGTTTATATTGGTGTTTGGAAACGCATGTCAAAGCGTTCATGGAGTTCCAGAAAGTTTAATGAGAAGAGGCTTACCCACATCTGTGAACTAAAAGCATCATTAGAACTTCCTAGCGAGGCTTTATGTAAAGGCATCTCAGGGTCAAATGTTTTTGAACTCTCAGATTTGCAGTCGTTCAAAACTATATGCAGATTTTGTGCTGTGTGTTAGTAATTCTGTGCGAGTTTAAAGGCGTGCTGCAGAGGAGAGAGTGTCAAATAACTCAGATCTTTTCTTATATTTTGTTTGATGATTTGCATGCATGATTGTGGTTTATAACATATGGCAGTATTTAAATGCATTAGGGATATTATAAAAGCAACTTGGAATACAGTCCTGCAGCATGATGGATACATGTATGGCAGAAAATACATGACAAGGTTTTGATGGACGTTCAGATTATGCCTCTGATTTGAGCTATGATTTGTTCCCAGTGATGACCTCTCCTTGTGTTTTAATTAATTAATGATACCAATATGGGCTGTAACATGTTTCCATCCTAGATAAGTTTTATTTCGACACTTGATGTGAGAGAGAGGTAAGTAATTACACATGCAAAACTGTCAAGGATTCGGTTTTTAGGGGGTTGGACTAGATGAACTGCAGAGGTCCCTTCCAACCCCTACAATTCTGTGATCTTTAGAAATGCATCAATTATTTTCCTGACTGTTATTGATGTCCATGCCTCCTACATACTTCTGAAAATAACTTTGGAAAGTAATGCAGCAAGTTAAATAATACTGAGATTTGGTTATCTGTGTGAGCTGGCACACAGGGATGTGAATGGAACCAGTAGCTGGTGGTTTCTGAATGCTCTGTTTGTTCTTGTTTGATCTTCCATTTTTATCCTGTTGATGCTGTAGCTTACAAACAAAACAGCCTTCAGGCTTCACTTTGTGCTTCCACCTCATTGCCTCTTATAGCTTAAGGAATCTACTTTCTCCTAACAGATGAAGGATGAAGAATGGGTTTTGAATTAAAGTATTGTAGTTGAAATATTGAAATGACTGTAACTTCTTAAAATGTCAGAACGGAAAATCTGCTCCAAATACAAATGTTCTGCATCTTATTTAATGGTGTTTATTTTTCAGTAAGTGTTCCATCTGCTAGAGCACATAGCAGATACTCCCCTACCTTTCTGCACTTCTGTTTCTTTGAGTTTAAAAAGCAAAGTGCTGATTCTACAAAACAGGGAACAGTTTTACTGTGGCTTTTAGAGCAGTAAAAACCATTGGTTCTAAACATGAATAGTTATTTTAATGCAGCTCCCTCCTATACCCCATATAGAGGAAAGCAGTTTCTTCTCTTGCAATCAGATACTGAATAATTTTTCACCTTTCAAAATATTTTTGAGCACAAGTGAAGTGTGCTTTACTTATTACTAAAAATAATTTGTTTCCTTGTTTTTAGCTTTCAGTGCTAAAATTATTGGGATGGATTTTCAGGAGAGCTCTGTGATTTTTGAATTAATTATAGCAGAGGGTACAAGTGTGAAAGCATCACTTCCCATTTGGGGTTCTAAATTGGAAGGCTGGTTTGACCTGTTACAATTTTATTTCTTAATACTTTTTATACTGACCTCACTCTGCCTTTTGTCTCTTCAGTAGTTCTTGCTTTTTTGGGGCCGGGCTAGTTTAGGAAGTTGAATTTAAAAAGTCCAACACATCTGTTTGTATTAACGATGTATGTTATGCTGGTATGCTTGACACCTTTATCTTTGTACGTCCATGAGAAAACAGATTTTGGTTCATTGTGGCAGGTTTTGAATATAAGGAAACAGATTTAATGATTTGTTCAATGTTGTTGTTGTTGTTTGGCAAAAGTATGACAAAAATAGACCAAAACAGGGAGAAGGGATTTTTGTTCTGTTTACAAAGTCTTGGCCAAATGGGCTGTGAATAGAAGTTCTTGAGCTTGAAGTTATGCAAATAAAGAAATAATAGAGAGCTTTTCAGGGTGTTAGCTTAGATCAGGGTAACTGTGAATGTTATTTCCTTTTTCATACAGAATAGATACTTGTCTATGCATTTATTCCAATTACATGATCTCAAGGACGATTAGCATTTATCTAGTTCCTCTAGAAGTGGCCCGGTTGTGCATGCAGCCCACATTTTGAGAAGTAGAACGATCACATGTAGAGAAGGTGGAGTAGGCATGTGCTCTGTGGTTAGCAGAGGGTAGTCGAGCCCTGGCTCGAACGGAAACCCGAGCGGTTGCAGTGCATGGGCTGTATAACAAGGAAGGAAATGGTTCTGTGTCTGCCTTCTAGTGTAACTGCTGGGACTCTGCCATCTCTCTGGATGTGCTGGTTTCTGTGATGTGGGTGGATTTAACATTTTCTGTCGCTTACAGTGACTGCTCGGGCAGCACAAAGGCAGCAGAGGAGAAATGTATACCTGGCAGCGTTATACCTTGCATTTTAAAAGCAGGGTACCTGAATGAAATTGGACATAGCTTGTCTAGGGGCAGCATCACAATGATCTATTAGCACTTGATGCAAATTATAGTGTTTTTCAGACTTCCTAATCCAGAAAAAGCAAAATGTTACCAGACTGTTTCTTAATCTGACAAGTCTGTAGTACTGTCTGTGCATTCATGCCCTTGAACTCATTGTTGAATTTATTAGAGCACATATTAAGTATATCTGTCAACATAAGTTATGAACGTTCAGGAAGTTTGTGCAATAAAAGGAATTATTATTTCCAGGAGTATAATTTCTTAGCAGACCAGGGGGACTATATTTATTTTGGATAATTTGTTGCATAAATGTACAATAGTAATGACAGAGTGAAATAAATACGGTGATGAATTTATACATTTCAGGGTTACAATTATTTTATACATGGTTGAAATCAAGTGAAGACAAGCCTTTGCTGTAAATAATGATTTAAATTTTGTTTAATTACATTTTATTTAATGATTTTGGAGAGCTGTTTCTGTGACTAAGGGCAAAATAAGCGTGCTGTCTGTAATTCAGCTTTTCTAACTTAGAAGCTTGTAGAGTTTTTAATGGTGTATCTGCCTAAATAGGATTTGATACCAGAATGTGATACTAAAAGCCATTATGTGAGTTCACTGGTATGAAAGTAATCAACATAGCTCAGAGTTACACCTTAATTACCTGCAACTCATTTGAAGTATTACCTATATCTGGCTATAACAGATCTCTACTAGGGAGCTGCACTGCTGTGATTATACTCAGATAAGTGTAAGGAGTCTCTGTAGTGTAGCATTTATTATGTGAATGTATTTGTGCCTCGTGTAGGCTGTTGGATTCATGCTGTAGTACAAGAACTTTAAATTGTTGTTTTGGTGTATTCCTAATCTAGGTTGGGTCCTAACGTAAACTAAATTCTCTAGAGCAAAAGCTATCTCCTTGCTCTATAGTAAAAGCTGTTAAAGCAAAATGAATTTATGCTGTTACCACATAATAGTGATGCCCGTTAGTTTCCTGCCTTTGATTTACCCAGTGAACAGTGGGAAATATCCTAGTTACCTTAAAAGCTGACTTTTTTACACCTTAATTGAAATTTACTTTGAACACATGGGAGAGTTGATTAGTCACAAACAGATGAATTTCTGTATTTTTGGGGGGGCTTTTAGGCAGCTTGTCTGGGTCTCAGATTGTCTGTTTCCTTTTCTGCATTCTAAAGCTGATCTCCACTGCAAACTTTTACAATTGGTCATTATGGCTGTGACAGCATTCAGCAGCTTTCACTGTCCAACTTTGTTCACAGTTTCATCTCTTCCTTCAAAGGATTTTGTCTTTCCCTGGTGCTGTACAAAAGAGCCACAAGTTCACCACATTCTCTATTGCCCATTCATTTTGCAAGGAACAAATAACTTAGCAGTTTCTAATAAATAAATCATAAATAAAACCACCCTTAAGTGCGAGAAAGTTGCAGATTTAATTATCATCTCCATGTTCAGGAGATAATAGTACTGTATTCATGCATTTCTCAATTTACTGAGTTTCCACAAGTATGTCAGAGTCTTGGGTAAATTGGTCATCAAGGTGGGAATTGCATTCAGACAGGATGTAATGCTCCTGAGAGAAAATGGGCGCCATCAGACTTCTCATGAAGTGGACATCTGTGCTAAGCACTAAACTGAAATGTACTTCTATGCTCTGAACTTGTTCTTTACAGCACTACCAGGCTGGAAGGGTGATACGAAATTCAGGCTAGCAAGAAATCATCTTCCTGTCACAGCATTTACATCCTGGTTGTGCAGGGAAAATCTTAGCTTGTAATGGAAACAAGAAAGGGAGATAAAGAATTATTAATTGCAGTGGACTTCAATACAGTGCATGCTTCAGCAAGACACTGCTTCAGCAGGACTCTGCAAGGTCATATGTAGATCTAAGCTTCTCACTGCTCTTGCTCTCGGTATTTACTGGGTATTTCAGCTGAAGTAGGTGATGGAGTGTTTTCTGGTTCAGTCCCATATGCAGCCAACAGTCTGCCCATGTAGTGCATAGGAGTCGAGAAAACTTGTCACATTATTTTCCAGTCCTGGAAAAGTGAGAATTATAATTGCAGGTATGAGTACTCCCCTTCTGATTGCTTTCTTTTTTTAATGGTTTTTCCACTCTTCTGCTTTTACTGATCATGAACACACTCAGTACTCCATGCAATCCAATGGCTGTACATCTATGCATCTCTGTTTTTCTGCATTTCTCATTCTTTTTTTTCTAGGCAGGTTGTGGCCATGTCCCCTGAGCTATATCCATGTCTTTCCTAATGACACTTTCCCTAAAATATATAAATAAAAATCTGTTCTTATGAAGTGAAAGTAAAATTGCAGACGTTTGCTACAAACACTTGTTGCTCTTACAACCCCGATGGCTTGCTTTAAAGACATGGGAAAATGAGTTTTCAAGTGGCAATGCTGTTAAACTGTCCTCAGACGTATTTTTTCCTCTACTGGTAGATATATATAAATCCTCTCTTCTTCAGAAGTGACTATTTGAGTTAAGGTTTGCTGTGGTTGGCATTATTTAGGTAGTCAAGCTGCTTCTCCTGGAAGTAGCTATTGTGGAGCCCACTGCAATGGGTGTTACCACAGTTAACATCCAGTATTTGAGAATGATGTATGTGTCAACTGCCGACATGTATCAGGCCACCTGATTTTAAAAGCCAGCAGTCAGCAGTGTTAGATTTCCCTACCTACTCTGAATTCCATTTCAATGGCATCTTTCAGAGAAATGTAAATGTTAACCTGTGAACAAAACGGGCTCTCTCTCACTCCCAGTGTCAGATTACACATATGTTTAAAAAAAAAGAAAAAGCGAAAAAGCAAAGACCACCAACAAAAAAACCTTTGGAGTCAGTAGGAGAGAAATTTTTTTGGTGTCATAAAATTATTCATAGATCTGCAGAGCAGATGTTGACAATTACAAAGAGAACAGAGGCCGGTCTGTGGTCAGCCAGCAAGCTCCATTTCACGTGGGCAGATCAAGGCTCAAGGCAGCAGCTATTTCCTGTCAGCACGCGGGGCGTCAGCGATAGCAGCTCTTGTGGGCTGTCGCCCAGTGACATTACACAAAGTCACTTTTGTGAGGCCTTGGTTCTGCCCCTCTTCCGAAGGAATAATGGCCCTGGAAGGCTCAGTGCTCGGTTTTGTGAGGTCTGTCTATCGATACAAAACTGAAACTTCAAAACTTCTTATGCATTTTGCATTTCTGTGCTGGATGCTTGCCTCACTCTTAGGAAGTGTGGAATACATGACTTTCATTTACTGCAGTAATCGCTAATGCTGTATTTTACATTTTAATTGTTTTAGCTTAAACCATATTTAAAGCACAGCTCCCACCCAAAGATTCCATGTATTTTTGTTCAGGAACTGAAATGATAGCTAGTTCCTGCAGATAAAAAGTGATGAGTTGATATCCTTTTGCTTTCAGAGCACTTTTCTTTGAAATCGTTGTGGCTGCAGGTGGCCTGGGGCATGCTAACATAAACAGGCATCTCCCAGTAATTAAAAGAATCTTAACTGTAGTGCATTTTGTCTCAGACAGAATTGCTTTTGTGGGAGTAATGGCAATGCTGATGTGATGTCCAGTTAATTCCCATTTTCTTCTTGGTTGGTAGATTTGTATCAGTGTGTGTGTGTCATTGGGGAAAAATTTAACAAAAAAAAAAGCCTTCCTCAAATCATTTTGATCTCCAAGTTTAACAAGTTTAGAGATGTAGGAAGCATCCCCTGCCCTTTTGGAGACCATGAGAGGAGGGCAATGAACAAAACTACAACTTAGTGGAGGAGGAAGCCTCCTGGTAGACCGCATATTTATTCAGGTTCAGAATGATAACTGGGAACGGAAGCAATTTTCTGGTGTCCTGTTGTTGTATTTTAAATCCATTCTGTCATGGCTTTTATAATAACGTCCTTGCCATAAAATGTGAGCACACTGATGTCAAGTGCTAATAAACAGGACTGTCCCCTGGCTGTCTGTGCAATAGAGGATTCTTCTGAACATAAATAGAAATTGATAAAATAGCAAAAGCGAAACACAGAAATAGTTCTTAAACAGCTTAAGCAGTATCTGTAGTAAATATTTCATTACTCGGAAACAATAAATAACCAATTCTGTGTCCTGCAGAGAGCAGCACGCTTTTCCATGTTAAGCAGGAAGAGTGCCTGTGTGATAAGCATCTGCCATGTTCTGTGTGTGACTCAAATCCGAGGCTGCTTGGGCTTTTTTTCATCAACCAGGTAACATGAATAATTTTAGAATAAAGAGGAAGGAAGAAATCGCATGCTTCAGTAGCAAACCTGTGTTCTCTAATGCTTTAGTTTCAAGTTATGTACTGAAGACAGGTGATGTTCAAAGTCTCCTTTTGGAGTAGGACTCCATGTGTGTGGCATAGAAAGCAATCTGACTTATTTTTAAGCAAGGCTCTTTGTAGAACTTGTGATGAGCAGTGTGGAGCTCAGTCTTTTCTCAGTTTTTACCTCTAGAAACACAAATAGTAAATTTTACAATGACATTATTATTTACACTGTATATTTCTGCTGCTGCTTCACATGTTCTGAGGGTTGCTTCAATTTCTATTCAGTATTTATTTGTTTAATTGTTTACTGGTGACATGTGTGATTGTAGCAATGTTACCAGCAGCAACAAACCAAACATTTTGTAGTTGTATTTTTTTCTGATTTTTAAAAACAACAACAACGAAGTTTTGACTTTTGTAACTTCTGTCAGACATCTTCTTAAGGCAGAAAGATGTTTGTATGTTACCTATGTGAAAATTCAAGTCTTGCTTCACTGACCATGAGTCTGGGAGAGAAAAGACCTTAATCAGAGTCACTTTCATAATTGTAAAATGTATTTTCATTAGGTCTGTGTGAATTCCTGATATTTGCATCAAGGAATTAAGCTGCAGTCTGTATCATCTGGGAAAATCAGAATATGAACAAGACATTGCTCTATTTCTTAAAGAACTAATAATAGCGCTGTAATTTTATCAGAATTTGGGTTTTAAGAGTTGTACCAACAAATCTGAAAACGTGACTGAACAATATTGAGTCATTATTTCAGTTTTCCTCTGCAAGGCACAACTATCTCACTGATCTGAGCACGGTTTTGTGGCAGGAGGATGGGGAATCATTCTGACAGCAATGGAATAATTCTTTTGAAATACTGCTAAAAGTACAGATGTTGCAGCCTTAGCTATAATCATATGTAAACCACAGATTTACCTCATGCTCTGATGGGCAAATATATATTGCTGCTGCACAGCACTGCGTTTATTTCAGGGCACCCAATTGTCAGAAATTTATGAATGATGAGAGCTCTGGGTTGCACATACATACACTTTGTGTGCAAACGGTGATTTGATGTGGTGCTTTTACATACATATAACGTCATCTGTTGTATATTTGTGGAACATTTGTCCAGAAGTTGAAGATACCTTCCAGCCCAAACCATTCTGTGATTCAATGATAAGTTTATTTTGCTTACTGATCATTTGTGTAGCAAAAATGCTGATTAATGTTTTAGAGCACTCTTACAGAGCTAACACAGTAAATTAAAATACTGTCATCATGACTATGCATGCAATGTTGTAAAAAAAACTTGATGCTTTTTCATTTTCGAAGAGAAAAATGGTAAATGTCACTTTTAAACATTATTTTTGTTATGTATCTCAGGCATTGCTACTTGTGCTTTGCTCTTATTCTTTCTGCTTTTGCAGTCTTGAAACTTTCGAGTTGTATATTTTAACTGGATATGTGTAGGTTTTAATGGAAATTTGTATGTCCGCAGCTGCTAGAAAGTGAGAGAGTATGTGTCTGTGAAAGATGAAGGATTGCCAAATGAGCCTACCAAGCTGAAATCTGGAAAAAATTGAAATTTCCAAGCAGACTAGAAGTTTATCAAAGAGGAAGAAAGCCAGCTAGCTTGAGTACTTTGCACAGCTGTTTCAGCAGAGATATTTCATCCATGTGATACTATATAATAATTTGATGCCAAAAGTAATACATAAATGTTGTTTTTATTTAGAATTAGTGGCATACATAAAATTGGTGTCATATGGTCAAAAGCTTCTGCTTGTCAAAACAAAACAATCAGAAATTTGGCTCATCTTGCTAAATACTGCAGCTAAGTAAGAACTACATTTTCTGAGTCACCCAGTAAGCATGAGACTTCTCTGATCACAAAACAGAAGTACCAGCACTTTTCTGGCTTTCTTAAGGGCATGTAATTTTTTTTAGTTACCAACAATGTACACAGTAAAAAATCTTACTTTGAATTGAAGGGTTTACAAATTAATTAGTGGTACTCAGTGAAAAGGAATGTTAAGCATTGATAAGCTGATTCTGCTTTTGTTTTACCATTCTGGTAGACCTCTGATTCTTTATTTCCACTGCCAGAAATGTATAAGGGAAAACTCAAAAATGCTTAGGATGCTCATGCTCCAATGAACTGGATACAAGTACTCCAGTTCATGTGTTTGGAGATATCTAATGACAAAAAGAGAATGTATTTACAAGGTAGAAGTGCACCAGATGCCAAACAGCTGTGAATCATCTGCATTCTGTTATGGAAGAAGTGAGAACCTTGAAGCCTGAACCGAGAAAAGATTGTGTTTATTTGTTTGTCTTAGCATGCAACTGATTTCTGTAATCCTTTCCCTGCACTCCTAATTGCATTCATGTGGCTAGTTATCTTTAGGTTAGTAAATAATTCTTTAGACTGCCAGTCCCTCATTAAGCCCTTCAGATGATGTCTGTTTAGAAGTCAGTAAAAACACAGTGTCAGTTATATTGTAGGACCCTGCTTTGTACTTGTTAGTGTCACTTGGCATAAGTGTCTGTGTGTAGCTGACCTTCATACCTACAAATATAAACAGCTTAAGTAATGTACTTTGTTTCAGCAGGTATTGTGCCACTGGCACTTGTAGGCCTTTGATACCCAGAGGTATCCTGACACTGTTCAGTGCCCCTCATTTTCTTGGCATCCAGACCTCTGCTGCTGCCTCTCTCTCTCTAAGATTTGCAGCCATTTTTTTTCTGTTGTTTTTCCTCCTCTTAGGGTCACCAATCATACTCCCTGCCACAATTCTCTGCTCCATCAGTAAAGGGATCATTTTGAATACAATTAAACAGTAAAACATCTCCTTTTCCTGAGCCTTTGGTTCTTTTCATTTAGAACAGGATAGTTTTAGACCCAAATGCTTCTACCTTTCTCATCAAACACAAAAGGCTCTGCCTCCCACACCCTGACAGCTTTTTATGTAGCTGCAAGGTCCAGTGATCTTTTTCCAGAACTCAGCATGTTGTTTCAAATCTAATGCACAACTGCTTCCCACAAACACACAGAGCATTCTTAGATGCTTACTCCAAAAACCACAGAGCATATCGCATTTAATAGAATGGTTTGCTATGTCCACTGGACAGCAAGACTGCTAGGTGCCAGAACAGGGTAAGAAATGCTGCACGAGTGTTCTTTTTGGAGGGTCAGTAGGAAGGAAAGGATTGGAAAGCTTGCACAGAAATGTAATTCTGAACCTTGTTTTGAGAGCTATGGGAGGAAAGAAACTGAAACAGGAGATGGGAGTTCAAGAAAAGTAATTTGTACACAGAAGTCTGAGATGAGAAGGAACTGCTAACAATACTGCTTTGTCCACTGAAATTATCAAATCTTTTCCAATGTGTTGGGTGTTCGTTTGCCAGGGCTCTGTGAGAATTTGGTGAAATACTGCAAGTGCTCTATTAACATTTAAAACTTATATGTAGTAGGAAAAATTAATTGATCAAAAAAGCCAACTCTTATTGGAACAAAACAACAAACCCTGTGACTATTTCTGTATTATCTGTTGTCTTCCTGTTCTTGCTTAACAAGGCTGATACTGAAAGTGCTGTTGTGTCCTTTGTGAATTGAAGCATGAAGATTCAATGTGTGTGTTTGGGGATGAGCTTCTTACATGTTCAGATCAAAGGGGCAGATGTATGAATGACTTACTGTCACTATAGCAGTTTGTGGATGAAGGCAGCTTGGAATTCTGTATATGCAGCATTGCTATTAATTTCCTACTGACTTGAGACAGAGGATTTATTTTTTCCATAATCTGAAGCAAAGCTTTGTGAGTTGTGGTATCATTTTTAGTGAATGCAAACATAGTAAGATAAATATTCATGGTTCTTCTGTTTTGCCTACTTGTGAGGCTTCCCTTCCTTGAAGTTACAAATTAGTGCTGTCTCTGTCCTCATTACAGGATCAGTCTGACGTTGTGCAGGAACTTTGTTTTGTTTTGAAGCATGCATTTCAGCGTGCAGTGTATTTTCACAAGATGCTTTGTGTTATTGTGCTGCTTTATTTATTAAACTGGAGGCTAATAGTTTTAGATGTTATTTGACATTTTCTTTGCTGAGAAGGCAGCTTTAGCAATATGGTTGTATTTTGTATGTTAGACGTATTAGGAAATGCAGTCTTAGTGCTTGCTAATTTAGTCTTAATTTAGACAAGCCGTAAAATCTTCAAAATAAATATACGAAGTGTGCTTTCTTGCATCTTTTAGATCCATTACAGGAATGACTGTAAAGCACACCTTTTTGTCTATCAAAGAGGAAATGCGTAATGCTACGTGTGTGTAATGGTTCTGTCAGTTATTAGAGAGAATTTCAGAGGAGACATTCTACAATTTAAGCTGCTCATGGCATGACAGCAATGCTTGTTTCTCTGTTGATATGCTATCAAGTAATTAATGAAGTACTTTTTGACTTGCTAACTGTGGTGAGTTCCTAAAAGCCTACCAAAGAAATCTAGGATTGTTGAAGTAGATTGAGAAAAAACAGAGTCCTTGAGGTTGTTGTGTTGGAAGTGAGCACATGCTGCATAAATAAGTGTTCAACATATAGCAGAGAAAGAAATAAAACATAAAACTCTTCTTTTGCCAGTGAAGCCAAGTAGTCCCATGATCCACTACTACTAAAGAATTCCACTCTACTGTTTCCTTCCACCTGCACTGAGAACACAGCATGCTGTGTTTGGGTAAAAAGACATGTTCCACTGCACTCAGTTGGATGCCACATTTAGCAGAGGGTTTAGAAAGTTTGTCATTAAGAAATTTACTTAAGCCAATGCTTTGTTTTGCTCTTGGGGTGGTGTTCTAGTTTCACTTCAGTTGATGTCCACAGTCTCTGGGGTATGCCAGTTTTACTTCAGGCCTTCTTAGCACGGACATCTCATGCCATGAGGGGTTACAACGACTTCTGTTTAAAGTTGGGAAAGGAAAAAAAAAATATTATTATTTGTAGAGAGCCAAGATGCATTCAGTTGATTGCTTGTGCTCTTTAGTTTGTAGAGATCGATACGCAGTTCAGGGTATTTCTGGGTCAGTGGTTTCTCTGTTTTGGTGGTGAAGGTGTATAGACATATGCTCCAGTGCTTTTACATTGTGTTTCCTTCTGTTTCCTTGTAAGCCTTTGAGAGAGGAGCTGAGGAATGTTTGGATAGAACTTTTATGTGGCACTGACATAGTTAGGGTGCTGTAATAATGGCTGTTAATGGACAATTCCCTCAAAAAGAAATGAAAATGATGTTTATAAAACAACAAAATGTGTATTTGTGGGAGAATTGGGTAGAAAAGTGAGAGGCAGTGTGCAAGAAGATGAGGTAATCACAGGCAGATGTTTCTCCCTTTCTGTCACCAGGCTTATTTGTCACGTCTATTATCTTTAAGTTATAATTGCAAAATTAGAATCTTTGTATTTTTCTGCATTTTCACCCTGGAGAAATATGGATGTGTTCCAGATTGTTCTCTGCATGTTGTCTATGGCTCTTTAAAGCTTAGTTTAAAATGCATGACTTCTAGTCATTTTATTTAAGCAGATCTTTTGGGTGAGATCAGTAAGCACAGCAGTTGGAAGGGCCTGGTACTTTCTTATTCTTTTATTTCTGTCTTTTGGTTTTACTTTTTTATAATTTTCTCATAAAAAGATAAAAAAAAGATTGGAGCAACATGCAATCCATTTGTTAACAGATGCTGAATTTCTGAAAGCACAGAAAACCAAAATAAACTTAATTGCCGAGAAGAGATTTAAAAATGAGGGTAAATATGACAGAATTTATGACTCTGTGTTAAAATAATATATATACATATTCAGATGTAAATCAGATTGCAGGATGACCCAAAAAGAGACTCTATGCCTGGAGGACAAGTTCTGTGCTATGAAAGATTGCACAGATGATTTATATTGCTCCTGAATAATTGGATATGGACATCAAATGTAAAATGATAAATGGGTTTTGGTTTATTATTTAGAGAAATAGAAGTATTAGAGGTGTAAAATCTTGTATGTAAAAGCTGTATTTCATTTCTATAGCTTACAGCTTCTAAAAATGACAGCGTGTCATTATTTGATGTTATGAGTTGAAAGATTTCCAGAATGATATGGTTTTATGTCTGGTACTTACGGGTTTCTGTCATATAATAGCCTTGTGAACTCTGATAGCAGAAACAGGTTGTGTTTTAGTACTCTGTTTCCACCCCATGAAGATAGCATTAAGCAAGAGTAGAACTAAATATTCAGTCCTGTGCCCTTTTTTATAAGACTTATTTTTTTTCCACTCCCCTAAATGTATGGCATCTCCTTTTTCCACTTGAACATAATTCTCCCATTTTCAATACATTCACTGTCTTGACATCTATTTCAGTGCTGTTCATCCTTTATCTCATATGTAGGATACTAGTTCAACTCTTTAAAATGCTTTTTGTTGTTGCTACTCTTCTACCTCAAGAATCTTCAAGAAATTCAAGCAAGGACATTATGAATGATGGATCTATTTTACTTTTCTGCTGGTTGTGTCTTCCGGATTGGTAAAATACTGATGTAGAAGTCTGTGAATTTCATAGGTATCAGTAATTAGAAGTGAATTTTTTCATAGCATCAGTCAGAATTTCTGAGATGCTCATATGGGACAGCAGTGTTGGCATGCCTGCATACCTTCGAAGCCATTGTCTTGTGTGTGTTCCTGTTCTTTAAATCTCAGGCTCACTGTTTTCTTGGGGTCTTGGGGCAGGAAGTAAATGGACTTTCCTGTGTTCAGACGGATCCACGTTTCTTATCACATGTATGAATAAAATTTAAGGCATCTTTCAGCTACTTTGAGTAAAGCTCACCTTTGTTTTTTATCCTCTTAGAAAATAGCCTGGAATGGGACATTTTGGCACGGCAGGGTGTATTTTTACCTAGTTGTATTCCATCAGTCACATGTCCCCTGGAACTATATTCTTTTATGTGTATACATTCATAATTTGCTGAAATAAAACATTTTATTCAACCATTTGACTGTTGCAGTTAAGCTTAGGAGGTGGAGTTATACCTATTAGCAAATCAAGAGAAGAATAGTGCTTATAATTTAATAGTTATATAAATATTCATCATGCATCTTTATATTCTTCTTTTTTAGCTTTTTTGTGTTGCATCCTTGTGTCTGTGTCAGAGGAATGTTAGCAAGTGTCCACTATGTTCCATTGTATGGCTGATTTATATTTCATATCACAGCCAAAGTAAAGAATGTATTTAAGTCAGAATTCAGTGGTAGTTCTCAGAGTGGAGGTCCATGTCACCAGGAAAAAAAAAAAAAGAAAAAAGAAAGAAAAAATCTTGCAGTAAATTTAAAACCACGCTCTAACTCACTAGCTATTGTGTGATTATACAGAAGCTGGCTGGACACTTGTAGTGGGAAAAGCCAACAAGAAATTTCCTTGTGAGATCTTTCCAAATGCTTCTTTCAGCTGCTGCAGTGATGATAAATAAACACAAGACAGTAAAAACAAGGATAAAATGACCAGGCCCATAATTACAAGATATGTATAATTGGTCTGTTCAGAAGAGAAGGGTCACTAAAAAGTCCTTGTTGTTAGTTTAAAAAAAAAAAAAACGGAAAAACACAATGGATTAATTTATGTATAATATATTCAGTTTTGGAAATAATGAAATGTAATCTCTTACTGAGAAATGTATGTGATAAATCTTCAGAAAATAGTAAGCTACTGTACATAGGACGAGTACAGTCTGTGCTTTCAGGGCATTTCCCAAGATAAATTTACCTCACAAATAAGGCCTTTAGTTGTTAACTGTTGAAAGGAACCTAAAATAGAGGACACGTAAGGGTTTTCCAAGTTGAAAACTCCATCAGGGAGTTCATTGTTGTGCCTGCACATGGCATCAGCTGCTCTATGGCTTAGGGTTTGTGTCAGCGTTTTGCATATACTCATGTTTATTCTTAATTCTCCCAGCTGCCTAAACTTAAGACAGATCTAAAGATGTGGTGCATTTTAATACCACAGCAAAGTGGTTCTCTCTTAGGACTTCTTCTTCTTAGAAAGTCAGTGCTATTCTACTAGCTTTTCAGGAAAAAGAATAAAAAGGAGTATATGAGCATGGTCACCAGTGGTGAATATTGGGCACCTGTTGGCTGCAGTACCAATTAGGAAACAAGTCAAGACTTTATTTCTTGTCTTGTCTCCAAACAAGTACAGAGGTGAGCTGTAGCTGCTTTGCAACTTCAATTTAATAGAGTTTGTTGCCATAATACTTTACCCAGCTCTTAGAACAACCTGTTTTGATGACTTCTATTTTTAACCTTCAATCTGAGCATCATATTCTATGCTGAGGTTTACATTCCTGATGCCTGTAATTTCTGTTGAATGCCAAGTGAGGAGCCCTGCTGATGCTCTTGAATTTTGCATGTGTCACAGATGCTAGCTTCATCATGTGTTCAGACAGAATAAAGCCAGCCTAACTGTGGGACAAACACTGACTAAACTGGATCACCAGGTTCCAACCTTGTCAGTTTCAAAGACATCTACTGTGCAAGTACTCCAGGGATGTCTGGTAAAGGAGTCTGAGTGTATATCCTATTTGATAGCCAGTTCAGCAACTCTGGAATAACTGCAAACTTCTGAAAGACTCCACCTTGAGGGAAAGAGTGTGGATGAGGAACAGATCAGATCTTTCATCCTTTAAGGACTCCTAGACTGCTCTGTGCTCCCTGGGGATCTTCTTGGTAGTGTCCAATTGGAGAGGTTCTGCCTTTTGTTGCCTTCCCCCATCTGTGCAAGAGGCTGCATTCCTGCAGATGTTTTTCATGATGCAGAGCAGTCAGTCCCCTGCGCTCAGGAGAAATGAATGGTATGATGAAATCTACATCAAAAGGAGAATTTGGATTGGATTTAGCTGATCTTATGTGTGGGATTATGAAACCAGGCTGATTGTGTTACGTAGCTGCCAGATAACTGTAAAGCAGTGTGTCATTCTTCTTTTGTTAGTCTAAAAAAATCAGCAGTGACGTTTTTGTTCTTAATGAAGCATTACTAAACATGTGTATGTCTTATAGTAAATGCCCGTTCCAGACTTAATTCAGTAATTTGCTCCTGTGTATGAACACCCTTCGTAGTCATTTTCAAGCTGTCATTCTTTGAACATTTGAGTTAAGTCCTACCCTCCCTCTCCCGTTTCTTCACGATCCCACCCACTTCCTTGCTGGCACAAGAGTTTAACTGACCTCTGAGTGAGACCATTCAGCTCTTTACAAGGTGGAAAAAAAAAAAGAAGTTTAATATCCTGAGCCACTTCATCAAGTTGTGGAGGAGCACCTGTGCCGGCACAATGGTGGGAGAGGCAGAGGCACAGCATTACTGGGGTGTGAGGGCTGCAGCCTATGTTTCCTAAAGAGCTGCTGAGTTTGTCTAAGAGTGCCTTGTCACTCCAAACCCCCAGGTGCTAGCAGAGCAGCTTTTTGAGCCATTTTGGGTGCCTGTCTGCTTCTCAAAAGCCAATTTAGCTTGCTTGTTGGGTAGATAGTAGGGAGAGAAAAATAAATCTCTTTATGCTTGGTCAGCAAGCAGAATTGGCTTGTCAAGGATTCAAACAGCAAAGGAAGTAGTGGGGAATGTGTGATCAGGAAGGAAGGGCAGCAGCTCCTCTTTGTAATGACTCTGTGAGCACTTGGGTCAGCACAGCTGGCAGTGCAGAGCCTCGCTGTCCTGGGGCAGGTACAGAATGCAGCTGGGCTGATTTGATCTCATGGCTCGAGCTTTCCATTCCTGTTGTTTGGTGCTCTCCTTTTTTTGCCAGTTAAGTGAGCAGAATTGGCTCAGCACAGCTCTCAATGAGTATCAAAACCCATGTGAGGGAGGAGAGGGAAAAGATGGCGGGCATGGGAAGATTGGACCTCCTCTTCTGCTTCTTGTCTGTGGGATGATGCAGCTGAAGTCATGGTGCTGCACTTTCAATCAAATGATGGGAAACAATCTGAATTTGATGAGATTTTATTTAAAAATCCCTCTTTTCTTGATGACTAAAGGAAATGTTTAGCACCTCTTCATTCCCTCAGTGCAATGCCTTCTGCTCCAGTGACACCAGTCCAGTCACACTTGCCCTTCTAACACCAATGTGGTTTTCAGAAGAAGTTGCACTTGCCCTAGATGTACATCAGTGGATAAAATGAATCATGTTTACTCCTACAATTGCACTTGATTCTTGCAACTTACATTATCTCTACACAGTATTTTAAAGCAAAAATGACTAAGAAAATGAAGTATCTGATTCTCAGATGTCGTGTATGGAAAGTTGAGCTTTTCTTCTAGCAGTGAGTCTGGTGCAGGGTTGGAGCAGGCGAGTGAAGGGAAATCTCAACATCTGACGTACTTTCAGATAAAGAGTAAGAAGGTGTTTTTAAAAAGAAAAAAAAGTTTAAACAAAGATGGAATCCAGATTCAAAATCAAACGAACAAAAAACAACCCACAAGCTTTATCTTTCAACTTCCTGCTTAAAAAGACAGTTTAGCAAATCTGAAAAAAAAAGTATTCAGCTGAGGTGGTGACAAATTGCTGGTTATTGTTTACGTGTTTCAGAAGAACAAAAGGGAATAAGTCTTGTGTAGCCAGCCTTGTGTAAATGCTAACCAATAATGTTTTTGACTGTCTTTTAAATATCATAGTTTGTAGGTGATCAAAGCCTCTTCTGTTAAAAATATCCTCGCTGAGACCCTACTTAGATAAGAGATTTGGGGGCAGTGGCAGCTGTTTTTCCTGTAACTTTCATAATCACATTTCAAAAATGCTTTGCAGGAAGATGTGAACATCACCTTCATAATGCATTAGCAAGAGAAACTGCATGGAACATATGTACAAAATCATCAGGCAAATGGTTGCTTGCATGTTAGCAACAGGAGAATAGAAGGCTTTTTTCATAACTGGGACCTTGTGTTGCCTGAAGTAGAAATTTAATCAAACTTTTCAACAATGATGTGTGCTGATAGCAACCCTTTTTCAGATGTAGTTGGGTAAATTCTGTTGGCAGTTGTAATGCTTCTGAGCTTAGAGTGTTCTCGAACTGTAAGCTGAACCTGTACAACACTTGTGTCTTATGAAAGTTCAAAGGAACTGTCTGAAGAAATGTCTTCCCCACTTTCAGTCTGAGCTGATCCTGGAGTGATGGTAGCTGTAACTGAGAAGTTTTCCCTTGGGTTTTGTTTCAGGTTCTGTTCATCTTTAACTAGCAAGCTTTAAGAATACCCTTCTGAAATGATAGGTAGCTTAATCTCGTAATTTGTAGCAGAGGTCACTGCTGATGCAGGGGAAGTGTGCATTTTCGTGCAGAATTTAAATTTAATATGTCCATGTTACCAAATTTTGCTAGATGTTATCTTTTTATTTCATTGGATCGTACACAGGGCATCTAAATATATTCTCTTAACATCGGTTTCAGTCTGTGCTCTTTATTTGCTAACAGATCTTAATCCTCATGCTTGTTTGATACAGCAAGTTTAAACTACTCTTTCTGAGGGAACCAGTAGTAATGCATAGAAATTCAAGCAATTACTGTGATTTTTCCCCTAAGAGAATAAGTGGCAATTCAACTTCAGTTTTGTTAGGAAGTGTAGAACATCATATGTTCAATGTGCTTTTAGTTTAGCATTCTTTGATAAAAAAAAATAGAGGTACATACTTCTGACAAGCTTCTGAACTTGTAAAGCTAAGTGGGGTGCGCATTTAGAAAAATGAAGTATTTCATTCGATATCTACTTAGTCTTACCTAACAAAATGTGTTATCAGCAAATAGAAGTTCAATTCATTGGTTTGATCCTAAAAAATCCTTGCTTTCCTAGTTCTGTAGAATTGCTTAGGAAGCATAATGAGTGTTATAAAAGCACTTACTTAAAAACACTTTAAAATCACCAGGGCATCTAAACAATTTTAGATACCTGTGGGCTCTGAATAAAATTGATATCTGTGAAGATGTTATGAAATCCTCACAAAAGACTTTTTTTTTTTTTTTTTTTTGAGTGGCTGGAACCTTTATTCACAATTCAATAGTGACAAGGTGTTTCTGAAGCCTTTCTCCACCCTCCGGTTTTTCCCCTTTAACCACTGAATTACTGAACTGGTTGGAAATGTATCAATCAAATGTTGCTGTAAGCTTCAAAAGCTCTAGCAAAAGTTAGATATAGCCACTTAAATTCATCCAGAGGCGCATATCCATTTTTCCTCAAGCTCTTTAAAAGTAAGAACTAAATTTCATTGCTGTTTGTATCCAGGATAGTGGTGAGCTTCGTAGTAAGATCTAGAAAACAAAACAAAACAAAAAGACAACCCAAAACCTGGCTGCAGCAGATGTCATTTTGTAACTGCAGGCTCTGGGAACCTGCAAAGCTGCAGTCAGTAATCCTGTATTAAAAACACTGACAACTTCCTGAAAATGCATCACTTTGCTTTTTGCACGAAATTTTAAGGCAAGACCCATGGCTCCAAACTCCAAGTGAGAAACGTGAGGATTCGCTGTGTGCGAATCCTAGGTCAAAGGATTTTACCTAACAGCAGAAGTGGTAAATGGTGGAAGATGATCAGGAAAATGCCTTTCATTTTGGCGGTGCTGGTAGGTTCCTGCTGCATCTGGGATTGATCTACACTCATGGCCAGGGGTCATGTCTCTTCCTAGCGATTAAACTGGATGTATCGATGCCAGCACTGTCTGCAACAAGTTGAAATGCTTGTTGCATGCAAACAGATTACGTTTGCAGCTGGTGATGTGTTTTATGGCTACCTACATGAACACCAGGTACCTGCTGCTTAGAAACATAACTGAGCCGATGAGTGCACTGTTCAGTTTTGTTGTGTCTGCTCTGTGCTATTTGCTTTCTGTTTGCTTGAACATGGCTTGAATGGAGACAAAGAGACTTGGGCAGGCACCCCATTATTATTTCAAAGAGTTTATCCAAATTTTCAGGTGGATGAACCTGATTATTTGTTGTTGACAGAAGGACTGTGTAGGGAACTTGTTCTGACAAGCAGTAATTGTGTGATTAGGAAGGTTTAATGAAGAAAAGAAATTCTAATTCATTCATAGTATTTGGTTTGTTGACAGTTAATGTCATTTTCATTGAATGAAATCTGTCAGTGACACTTGTATTTCAAGCTATTTAGAACTGCTGGCGTTCTGAAGCTCTATTGTTTGCATCTAAAGCCAAAGTCCATAAAAGTCAAAGAATATTCTTCCAAAGAAGTGAAAATCTGATCATACTAATCTTTGTTTCAGCAAAGGACTGCTTTTTTTATATACTCTGTATCAATGACATATTATTGTATTAATGCAGATTTAATCTAGGAGCATTAATGTGGACTAGTGTAAGTCTGGCTGCAACAAAGACTTTTTTGCAGCTCTTAGATGTGGTGATACAACCAAATGCTGGTTCTTGCCCTAATGCTGTGCTTGTGTTCATTGTGGATTTAGGTCTAGAATTATGGGTTAATTTCATAGACTCGTACAATTTTTATGGTTGGAAAAGACAGTTAAGATCATCTAGTCCAACCATCATTTCCAGTTAAATAGAAGGGAAACTGTTCACGTGTCTTATTTTTAATTTGTTAGTGACACTTTGGAAAAACAGAGGGTTATAAATTGGGTCCTCCTTCTCAGTGACTGTGAACACAGACTGTCCTCCTAGCTGAAGGTTCAAGCAAGGCCTCACTGACAGAAATGAAGAAGGTGGTTAATGTTAACCATTAACATCTCAAATTCAGGTTCTTCTTAGAATGATTAGATTGTATAATTATATAAGCTCTTATGCTAAGAAATTTGGAAAATAGCATTTTTTGAATGTTCTTTGAGTTCCCTAGTTACTGAATGAAATGGGCAGCACTGATATATATACATACATATACATATTAATGATACAAAGTATTAAAAGTGAGGAGGTTGTCTTTGCTGTTTTCAAATTCCCACCTAGTCACTGCAAGGCAGCACCAATCTTTGTCATAGGTAATGGATGTTTCGTTTAATTTTTGCTCTCTAGAGGGATTTTCTATGATTAGCTGCAGGAAAATTTCATGGAAAAGGCAATTGGATCTTCATCAATGTATTTTAAAGAAACTTGGAGCCTCGGTCCCTCCAGTGTGACTAAGTGCATTGAAGATATGGTTTATGAAGTGTCTTTACAGGGCTGAATAATTGTTATCTCGATCCACATAGATAAATGGCAGATTGTCCATGCTCCAGAAGCGACAGAATTAGCTTCTAAATATTAATGAAGTCATGGAGGTAACCTACCCACCAATCAGTTTCATTTCATTCTTTTTCTCCTCTTTTATGTTTACTCATTTTTCTCTTTTGATCAATAACTTTTTTTTTTCCTGCGTGGTCTTCACTGTTAATGGTTCAAGTGTACTCTGTTTGTCTTTTTCCCTCTCACATTTGCAAGATCTTCTTCAATCTGATGATAAAACAGTTTATTTTTTCTTTGTGATTTCTTATTTAAAGTTTGTCCTACTGTTTACTTCCTTTCAAATCCTTGACACTGCAATCTTTTGAGTGATTCAGCACTAGCAAGCAATTATCTCTGTGTCAAAGAGAAAAAAAGACACTGAAGTGATTTATTTGAACTTTAGGTTGAGGCCCTCTCTGGGAAATACTTTTCTGCGTTTTCAATGTGGAGATTTTGACATAGTAATGATGTACAGTTGCAGTTCTTTTTGCTGTTAGTCTTCAGTGAATTTCTCATTGTATTGGTTCACACTTCTCTTATTTCCAGTTTCTGTATGGTTTTTTGTTGTTGTTTTGAAATCAGCGTGCAGTAATTTCTGAAACAGTGGGGAAGAAATCTGTTAAGAAGGTGCCATGTTAATTATAGATGACAGTTCAGAGTTTCATCAGATAGGATCTATGTAGTTAACTTGCAAAGAAGACAAATCTCATGTACTTACATACTTAAATATACCAGTCCTGTGAGGAAGGGCAACAATTGGATCTGTTAATGGTGTTTGAGTTCTGAATATGTACAGATTCAACATAATTGCCTCCAACACATGCTAAAAATGCTGCTATTTATATGCCCTTCAGTTCTTCCTTGTTAGTGTGGAACAGAACGTCTAGCTGTGAGCAAAGGCATGGTAATGGTGTTCAGGTGTGGGAGGGCTGTGTGCTGCAAAGTGAGCTGTGAATGTGAGGCTGTGCTGCTTTCCCTGGCTCGAGGCAGTGGGTAAGGCAGCCTGCTCAGCAGCCTGCATGCTCTGAGCTGGGGTTTTGAAGAGGTGTTCTTTGGACAACTGCCGAGTGGCATTTTGGCAACTTAAATTCACAGCTAGTTAGCAAATGTACCTTGTTTTATTCACACCTTCTGTTTTTTTCCTCTTGGCATAGAGAAGTGCAGGGCACCAGAAATCTGTTATTTGCAATACAGATTATTCAGTACTTCTCTCCCAGACAAAAAGTTTCCAAGAGGAGAACAGAAATCACTGGAAACTCAAATAGTTTGAACACTTGAGTTCAAATACTTGAGCACATCAATGAATATTCTAAATCTTGTATTGAGAAAATAAAGTTTCCAGAAACATGGATGGAAGCGATGCGGATGTAGATAGCCAGCTGTCTGTACAACCTGTATAACTGTCTGAGACCACTGTTCTGCATTCTAAAATGATCTTCTGGTCCAGATAATAAAATTATGAATTTGTAATTGTTCTTCTCAGAACATGTAGGTATGCATTAGGGAAAATGAAGTTATTGAGTGTGTTGGGTTGGGTCTGCTATTGGCTGTGGCATGTAAATAACTGCCAATACTGAGCAAAATTTCAGTTTGACAGGAAATTGTTTTTCTTATGAAATGAAACATAATTTATAATTCATGGTATACATACATGGTGAATTAGGCATTGTAATATAGGTGACCCAATGCCCGTGTGTGAAATTTAGAGCTGAATGCTGATTCATAGAAGTTTGTATGTAGAAAAGAGAGAGGAGAGAGAACTGGGGAGGAATTCCCACAGCTCCAAATATTTCTAAGGCTGCCTGACAAAGCAGCTTTAACTCACTGCACAGAGCTTTCTCTGAGCAACTTGGTGGGTCTGGCAGAAGTATCAACTCTGAACAAGGTTTTCATTTCATTTTCTTTTTCTGTCTCAGTACTGAGCTCTGATCAGAGTTTTCAGGCTGTGCTTGCTGCAGTGTGGCACTGCTCAATGCTGTAGCCCACTGTCCCAACCCTGTGCTGATGCTGAGCAAAGCCCCACTGCTGACCTGCGTGGAATCGGGTGAAATTTGAGCAGTTTGTGTCAGTGCATTGTAAAAAAGATAAATATTTACCTTGTTTCTTGCTGTGATACCACATGAAAGTATTCAAAGTCTCTTTTTAGGCCTTACTCTTGTATCACAAACATGCTTATTTAATAAGTTCATTTGGTGGTTTGAAGACAGAAATGAATTCTTGTGCTGAAGACTTTTCTTGTGCAGTTTTTAATAGAGTGGTAGGAACTGTACACTACTGCTGTAATGTGATCTCGTAAGGGATGTTCATGGGGAAACTCTTCAAATAATGAAAACCAGTGTGCATCCAGAACTAAGAAGCTTTTGATGGTTTAAAAGAGACATTTTTGACTAACTGTACATGGGTTGTGTTTTGTGTGAGGCTGTTCTGTCTGAGTTGTACCTGTGGTTATTTTTTCCACTTTGTTCTGATTTCCAACTGACTGACTTTGTCTCTAAGTTTGCCTTCTAAAGGAAGACAGAGGTACCCACATAAATGAGAGTATGGCTCTTACTTCACTTGTTGTTGCCTGGAAGCTTTTCACAAAACATAGATGATTAGGCATGAGTTATTATCAGAAGGAATTAAAGTAACTCATTACACTGACATTTACTTTCCTTGAAGTTCAGGACAAAAAGCAATAGGGGCTTCTTCCCCATCATGATTTAGAATCTCTTTCTCTTCTATACCTCTCTGAACTCATGAGCAAGTATCATGAGCTGCACAAAAGCTAAACATTGGAAATTAATTGTGAAAACTGTCATCTTTTCCATGTGTCTCTTTTCAGAGTATTCAGTGCTGATAGCTGGAAAAGCCTGGTTAGTCTGCTTAGCGAGATCAAAAGGAAAAATAAGGTTCAGTGCAATCTAGAGTTGCTTGAGATTTATGGATCCTGTGCTGCTCATTTGGCTTTTGTCTCTTTTTAACCTGTAATTCTAGAGTTTGGCGGGCTCCCTTCTCCACAGAGCTCTGCTGGCTGGCTGGTGAAACATCATTTGTTGTGCAGCAGTAAAAACAAAAGAGGTGAAGAATGTACAAGTGTAATTTCTCTTTTTTTTTTTTTTTTAATCTTCTTTCTCATACAGAATGATAAAAGACAACTCACAGTATAAAGAGTAGTAACAGAAAAAAGTGATGTTTGAAGCTCACCTCAGACTGGGAGAACTCAGAGATGCAGTGTGTCCTCTTTGCAGTATTAAAGTGTGTAGATTTTTTCCTTATCCTCAGAAAGACTCAGTTGGCTCGATTATGTGAGTCTATGTTTTGAGTTTAAGGCTCTTGTTACAGAAGATCATCTTCTTGTATTCGGGGAGCACAAAATGCTTCATGCACAGCTGGTCTATATGAAATAATTGACAGTTCTATAGCCCAATTGTTGTATTAATGTTTCCTGGAAGAGACAGATTGGCTTCACCAGTTTAATCCTCAAACATGTGGTCCATATTCAAATATGAAATGAGGCGTAACTGCGAACAAGCTTTATGTTTGAGTGGATTTATTTTCCTATATGCCAAATATATATTCAATGCAAGCTCACTGTCTGAGTTACTATTGTGACCCTTTTAGCAGGGAGTATCACAGTTCCTCCTACTGTACTGTGTACTGGGCCAAACCTTAAGATTCAGGCAGGTTCCATTGAGAGGCAGTATTTATGGAAAGACAAAAACTGTTTTCCTTACTCACGCACTTTCTGCTTTCCATGTGTTGGATCTCAGTTCTGGAAGGAATGTTATTAAAAACTGCTGTGTGATACAGTCTTCTGGAAAGCAATCTCTATGCATTCATTGTCTTTCTAAATCAATTTAAAGATGGTTGATCCTCATTGATGGGCTTTGTATAGTATTCATGTTTTATCTGGAATAGTTAGCCATACTAATCTGAGAGCTGCATGTTTTTGGAGGAGGTTGAGGATCAGTTTTGTGCTTCAGTTACCAGGCTGGATACACAGATTACAATTGTCCTTGATTGGTTAAATTAGACAAGTGGTGCAGCTATGGGAAAGTGGTTTTGTCCAAGTCTTGTCTGAGTTGAGATGCGGTACTTTTCCAGGCACTGTTGGTTTAAGAGGATAGCAAGGGGCTCCTTAACTGTCAAACATGGAGATATTTCTGTTTTGCATATAACAAACCTGGATCAGAAGCTAGGGCTGGCATAGGGGGCAAGTTGCAGGCAGGAGTCAGCAGAATACACAAATCTTATTTAATGGGCACAAAGCAGTTTTGGCTAGATGCTAGGTATTGCTGATTCTCAGAAATAATTGTCCTTTGCCAGGTGTTTGTGTGACTGGTGCTTGAGGACAAAGGAAAGAAATGTAAGGGATATTCAAGAGCGACCATTATCCCTTTGGTGTATCCTGATCATTATTTCATGAAGATTTTATGTAGTACCAAACCTGTCTGGGAGCCGTGTGTGGGACACTTAGGGACTCCTAGCAATGGGCTTTAGATCTCTGGAGTTAGGTGCAGTGCTTCCAGCAGTCAGAGCTTTTATCAGTATTCAGTCTGGCAGTTTGGGGCTCACAGTGTGGAGCACTGGTAGCTGTTGCCATTGTTGAGTGGCAGCACAGCTGGATTCTCTTTGAACAGTTTCCATCCACGTCCTGTTAGGCAGTTGGTAGTGATTCATCTTTCATCCTGAGAGATTCTGCTGATAAAGCAGCAGTCTGTACACTGCGATGGCACTTCTGTCCCCATTCACTGCTGCTCTTCCTTGGGTTTTGCAGTGCTTCCCCATGTGCCCTGTCATTCCAGTACATGGCATATTTTCACAGCCGTTCTCAGTATGCAGCTGCTCCTCCCTTCATTTCTTTTCAGACAGATCTGATGAATCTGGTTTACCAACTCCTCAGCCTGGCCATTGTTTCAAGCTCTTTCTAAAACTAATAGCCAATTATTTAAGATGTAATAATCGACCATTGTTCCTTTTCTGAAATAAAGTTGAGGTGTTTGTGGAGGTGGCAACACATCCATGTGATGTAACTGTTTTCATAGTATTAACTGCACAGCATGTAAATTCAGCCAGAATACACGTGCTCTGTGTCAAGACAATTTTATGTATAGTGCTTTTGGGAAAAACTCCCAAAGCAACTACCTTAACTTCACAGGTTAGGCAGAAGACTTTCAGTGCTGCAGTAAAATCTGATCTGATCCTGGTGGAATTCTGTAGAAGTATGTATTTTCTAACATAAATATAATCCTGGTGACGATTTTTTTTATGAATGTGGATATAGCAGTCACGTGGTATTTAAACAGTGAGTGTTTAGAAATCTGACAGCAAATAAGAGGTGTAAGAAGGCAAATGGAAGCAGTTCTGCAATAAGAAGCATCCACTGCAGTATTATATTAGCATGTGTTGTGTATTTAGAGTCAAGGGCTGCAGATAGCAGTAACTTGAATCATTTGGTAAGAGGATG
Organism: Odontophorus gujanensis; assembly: GCA_013399175.1. Classification (NCBI taxonomy): domain Eukaryota; kingdom Metazoa; phylum Chordata; class Aves; order Galliformes; family Odontophoridae; genus Odontophorus; species Odontophorus gujanensis. The sequence goes on from VXAB01002085.1 coordinate 471,443, forward strand.
AAAGGAGAATATTCGTGGGATAGTAGATAGGAAAAGAGTAGTACATTAACGGGGAAACGTGGTGCAGCAAAAAATAGTGGGTGACAGGAAAATAACTGGGCAGTTTGGGGGGGAATATAGGAAGAGGCAAAGAAAAGACAAAATCTCATAAAAGTTGGGAGAGAAAGGGGAAATTGGTGTGTAGGAGTGGGAATGGAAAAAAGTTAAATCTGAAGGGACACAGAGTCCAGAAATAGCTGTATGTGAAGTATGTGTGAAAAGAAGAAACGTCAGAGAAAAACAGGAAAGGAAAAGTGTAGATGTAGACTTTTGCTGGAAGAGAGAGAAGCTCTAAACCAGTTACTGTGCTACATGCCAGCAAACTGGTGATACACCTGATCATACTTAAGGTCCTTTGTAGCGTGTCAGAGAACTATTGTAGTGAGTATAAGGATTTGCATCTGTCCCATTAAGTTTCTTCCAATGCCAGCGTAGTGCAGATTTAGTGCTGTTGGTGTGGTCATAAACTTACAGAGAAAAAAGTAAAAGGTAATGGTGAGAAATGAATTTTTGAAAAATGTTTAAATTATTACCTATGTTCAAAGAATCATATAAAATCTGTATAAAGGATTTTACGGTATGTTCAAATTCACAGGTTAGCCAAGTGTGAGGAAAATGGATTAAAGTTAATTTACACTAACTTATTTGATGCAGGGTGTTTTAGGATGGGCTTAGGAAGGTCATTAATAAACCTCTGTAGATTAAAATTAAATCCACATGTTTTAGTCTGTGAAAGCAGACAGTTATAAAATAAATGAATATATCATGTTACTTCTGTTTTTCTTTGAGATGACTTAATGTGAATTAGGATCAACTCAGAGTTACGAGATGCGATGGAGCATGTTGAAAGGTGTTAGCCTAATACACAACATCACCTCTCTTAAGCTGAGTAGTTAGGCAAACTTTGGGGTCTTGTGAGGTATTTTTGTTGCAGCAGAAAGAAGAAGCAAATATTTCTTGTCACGGTCTAGTTTCTTTATTCACAATGTATGCAAAATCTGATATATATATCATGTATATCATATATATACGTACACCTCCTAAATAAAGTATAAAGAAAACAGGAGTTAACTGATCTCTGCTCAGTGTTTCAAGCCTTGTAGGTTTTCCTACAGGCTCTTGTAATCTATGTGCAACTTCTGTTTCTGCTGAAAGTTCTTCTGCATGGTGCTTTTATTCCCATTCATTTCTCTCCCTGTGTCTCTCCCTATTGCTTTAGTTACCTTTTCCATATTGAAACTTTAAAGTTTATGCTTTTCCTAGTCAGAGGCCAGGTATCGTAATTCTCATCCTGAGGGATTTCAGCTGTCTGAACCTGAGCATTACCAGGGCATTTTTAGTGTGCAACATCCGACAGCAAATCTAGTAGCAGTGCTGTGTTTTAATCTTTATCTTTGAATCTCATAACTGCTTGTTATGATTATCTTTTTTCCAGAGTACAGTGATGTTTTACCTTTTCAAACACAAGAAGAAAAATTTACTTTCTGTTTCCTAAAGATACTCTTTGATCAGAAGTTCATGTTAACAATTTCTTTTTTATTTCAAGACCAAGAGAGGAATGCCCAAGGGTGACATAAATCGTCTGTAGTTCCAAAAGCCTTTTAAATAAAGTGTTTTCTTCTTACAGGATTGAGACTTGTGATCTGTCATCAGATTTTGAGGTACTTTTTTGAGATCTAAGCACCACACTGAATTCCAGGGAAAGCTATTTATTCCACTGAAGGGTGATAAATATGTAGCCAAGTTTGTAATGTTTTAGATAAATATTTTTAAAACCTGATGATTTTGCTTGCTTGTATCAATTACTAACAAAACAACCACAAATACCACAAATATTTGCAAATAGGAGCACAGTGACTATCAAAATTGCTAGATTTTATGGACAAAATGCAACATATGAAAGCCTTTTTTTTTTTAATGTACAAATCAAGGTCTGGAGTGACTCTGATCTGTAGGATGCAGGCCAGTTGATTGTGGGACAGATTGTTTGTGAGAAGCAACAACAAAGGGAAAGTAATATGCCATTAAAATATCTTTGTTAGCTTTAACTTCTGAAAATTAATAACCATTAAGTACCAAATAGTGCACCTGTAGGCTTCTGTTGTTACTTCAGATCTGCAGGGCTCATTTGCAGTCTGAGTGCACAAAGGAGGAGCAGGGCAGACTTGGTTGGATCAGATGAAACTAGTTGAGAAGCTGTGCATTTGGGAAGAGCTTCAAATGCAAAATGTAAAAGTCCTTCATTTTGTCTTACATTAGAAAAAGAAAACATTATAATGTTGGCAACAGAATGGTTAATTTTAACTAAATAAAAGTAACAGACATTGCTGTCAAGACTGTAGTTTTTCATACAGGAAGATTTTGGATGATAACTTCTGATCCTATTTTAAATACTCTTAAAATTGTTGGATTTACTGTCAGCTGTGATCTAAGGATATTTACTGATTTCAGCTGACTAATGAGAAATTGCATTCAAATGAAGAATACCAATTGCTTGTTGTTAGTAAGTCAGAATAACTACTACTGAGAGAGCTACTTAGAATGACAAGACTTGTAACAACAGACTGAAAAGGTCAGTGAGACTTTCTGTCAATGTTATTTGTAGCTTGATTTAAACAAGAACATTGACCCCATTTTATTTTTTTTCATAAAGAGTAGGAACGAAATGCTTGAGATGTATTAAAAAGAAAACCTTTGTATCAGTGTTTATCACTAAGAAAACTTCATTTGAGCTTTTGAAAGTTGGCACCCTGTGAAAGTAACATCTGTTAAAACATGGCAGTCACAGAGGAACATGTTTCTCTACATCCATTCTTCATTCATAGTGATTTTGACTTGGAAAATATGTAGCTTAGCACATTTTTGTTGAGATTCACTGCTAGTAAGTGACTATGTAAGGTGGAGTAATTTGCAATTTCTATAAAGGAAATTATTTCAATAGAATGTGTGTTTTATAGAAAGAAAGCATTGTGTTTTTAACTTTGGTGATTTGATGTCAATCACTGATAGATACAGTGATGTTATGTTGCTCAGTAGACATAACAGTCCCATAGTAGACACAATAGTCACTCAATGTATGTCTTTTTATTTGAAATAAAAACATTTAAACTAATTCCATGGAATTACAGTTTGTATTAGTATATTTTGCCAGAAATACTTAGATCATAAATACTTAAATTTTCGTTGATCACAGTGAACATTTTGTTTTCAAAAGATATAATCAGCTTTCTCAGATTTAGCAAAACACAGGATGGAATCTGGATCATTTGTCATAACATTGATCTTAAAAGTGTTGTCCTTTACATATTTATTTCAGGACAGGTGATGAGGTGGTAGAAACTTGCAGGTCTTATGCTGTGGCAGAAATGAGGTAAACCAGCTCTGATAGTTGTTATTATAGAGCATACGTATTATGTTATTTTTGAACTGTTTGACCATGAGGCTGAAAAATATTTAAACAGAATGCAAGGACCAGAACAGCTGTGACAGCATAGGAAGGTTCAAGTTTTCTCTTTTTTTTTTTTTTCCCATTTTTTTCCTTGAAGACCTTGCTGTTTTCCTATCCTTTTACATCAAAGAAAGGCTTCTTTGTTTTGAGTCCCCTAAAGTAAAGCTGGAAGACACACCTTTCCTTCATGTAATGAACGCTCCAAGCACAGCAAGGAATATTGAAAGTGGGGCTGGTGCCCAGGGACAGGAGCTGCCGAGCTTCATCTGAGTGGGAGCTGCAAATTTTATAACTTGGCAATTAAGAATAAAGCCAGCCTGTCACAGAAGTGTTAGAGGCAGTACGATAAGACTAAGCAAAACTTACCTGATCATCTTTTGGTGGTGATAGAAGTGTCTTATTCTGCTATGTGTGTGTGAAAATTGGATTAGATTAAATTGCTTGAAGATAGTTATACTTCCTTGAAAAGTTTCAGGTCCATCCACAATGTCTACAAAAGACCTGTTGTTGTCAGGCCATTTTTGGAGGCCTCCCAAGTCAGTGGAAGTGCCTTCTGTTCTGGGCATGTTGATGCTCTGCTCTGAACACTGCTGCTGAAGACCTTCATCTCAGGTCAGGCAGCGATGGGTTTGTTTTGCTGACTCACTGATCTGGTAGGAGGCGGCATCTCTGCTCCCGAGAGCTCCTTCTGCTGTGAAGGATCTTGCTGACAGGTCAGGAAGGTGTTACAGAGCAGAAGATACAAATTTACATCCAGTTATGCTCTGGGTGCAGTAATTCTACTGAAGTCAGTGAAGGTAGTCTGTATTTTTATTGATATAAGTGGAAACAGAAACATCTACCATTTAACTTAAAACACCGTACAGCAACTTGGTGTACTTCTTTCACTTTACATTTTGCAGATACCGTACATAAACCTGGTTTATGTCTTTTCTAAGTGGCAGTTGGTATAAACATATAGTATCAGTGTATAGAATGAAATATGTGAGAAGTTCCCCTTGGAAATGAAGGGAAGAGGTATTAGAAACAACCTAATTCAAATTAAAGTGCCTGAAGTGTCACATTTGCTTTAATGCTAAAAAGCTGGCACAGCTGGTGAGGGGAAGCAGCTACAGCGTGTGCATGGCCTGGAGTTAAGTGTGCTTCTCTGATTTCCTCTGGTACTTCTTTTAAAGGGTGGTTTTTCTCAGCTGGAGGGATACTTTCCTTCCTCACATTCTGTGGCAATCACACAGTATTAAAAGCAGCAAGAACATACAGAACCATGTTCTCTACTTCTTAGAATTAAGTGTTCACACATCTCAGTATGGTGGAAAAATAAGTGGAGTTTTTACTGGATAGGACCTCTTTCCATGTTCCACGACCTTTAAAGAGCTGATGAAATTCTGTTCATTTTCTTGAGCGAACTGAAAGATTTCTAGTTGCTTTTTGATCTGTATTTAGAAATTATTTTGATGAATTTGAAGGTTTGAGTCCAGAGAACAGCTGTTTGAGACTCCTCCATTGGCTGGTACCTCAGTGACAGCTTACTACCCTAACAGCGGCTGCGTTGCATGGAGTCAGCACTGCCTGGCTTTTTTTCATAGGGTGTTGCTTGAAGTGTGCCAGAATAACAAGTCCTGAAGGTATTGCACCTCATCAACTTTATGGTCATTTTGGCAGTATTTGAAGGGATTTTTAAGGGGAAGAACATATTTGTTATTGTGGAGATGGGGGCATGGCGAAAATGCTGTAACTGAAACATTATTGGCTTTGTGAATTCAAATTAGTAAAGGAGACTTGTTGTTTGTGGAGAAGGTGCAAGTAAATACTGAAACATAAATGCAGCTTTTATAGATGAATTGGAATATTTTTGAAAATGTATTTTATCAGGCTACCTTTTTTCTCCTTCCAGTTTCTGAAGACTTTTATTGGAGTAGAATGATGTGTACATGTGGAAAAATTGTTGTTCAGACCTGTCTCAATCAAACTCTGCATTTAAAAATACACAGTTTGCCTATGTATATACTTCTAAAGCGATGGCTTCCTGGCTCAGATTTAACAGATTACTTCTGAGATTCTGCCAGTTTTGGAGCTTAGGCTCTGTAACTGCAGTACACAAGTCCTTCTGGTTCTGTAATTTATTTTTATGTAGGATTTCCCTGTGAAGTGGCGCAGAGATCCCTACTTCCAAAAAGAAGTTACACTGCTTGTGTTGGGTATTAGTAAACCAAACACTAGAGTCTAATTCCCAGAGTGTCAGATTTGCTGAGATCCCAATGCAATGCAGGGAAGGATGCAGGTGTTCCTGAACTGGATTCAGAACAGCCAGTGTTGTCTGTGCTGGCCAAGAGGAACTTGAAGCAAGTGTTTGGGGATATTGCAGGGCAGAGGTGACTTAATTCTAAAACATACCTTTTTGTATCTTGCCCAGGGGATCTGAGCTTCAGGCTTGGAAATCATTTATGTTGTTAATTATAAGCTTAACTTCTCTTGGATTTCAATGGGTGTCTCAATTCAATATACTATTTGTAAATACGAATGAGTATTGAAAATATATTGATTGTGGTTAACATAAGGTTAAATTAGATGAAGTCTAACTCATCTGATGACCTGAGTAATGCTCTTGCTGTCTGTAATTTTTTGTTATGCTGGTGTTGTATTTGAACTTTGAAGTTATAGTGGAACTCTTAATTTCTTAGTTTGTAACACTGGAAGCTCCATCCATGCTGGCAGGGAGATTTGCTCTTTCCCAGAGTGAGGTATTTCCTTACTACAGAAAAGATTTGACCAGCCTTCATCATAATTTGCATCAGCCACTATTAGAAAAAAATTACAGAGAAAGCATTGCTGAAGTTCCTCTCGGATTGCTCGTTTATCTTGTTACTGTGCTTTTGTTTTTCTTACACTACCTCATTTAGATCTTAATCATTTTTAGCAGGATGTGTGTGACAAACCAAGGTGTTTACATTGAGTGACCCATGAAACTTCTAAAGGTGTAAGTCTCTGGAGCTTCTTGTTAGATCTTTCCCAGCTGGTGCTAAAACTGGATTTGGTTTTTAGTATAGCTGAGACTGCTGTTCTCTTCTCAAGTTTAAAATTACATTGTTAAGTACAATTCTAGCATATGTTTCTTCTGGTAATTTTCAGCTTTTTGACAACTAAAAATATATGTGTGTGTATATATATATTCTGATTGTTAGCTTCTTTTAGATAGTTCTAACCCTGTAATTACAATTACAAACACAACTATCTCGCTGTCATGTTTCTGTGATGCCATTCCTATTTTTAATGATACTGTTCTATGTGCCAGGTGGTCCTTATTTGCTGTTCTTTGAGGTGTAGATGTTTTGTAGAACGGGGTAAGACTAGGGTATTAAACAAGAATGTAAAAAATCTTACACGTGTGCAGGACTGACTTTGTCCTACTTCTTTGACCATTCTTAGCTGAACCTGTCAGCTTCACACAGCATGATATGAGAGATGGCTTCTTACCACAGAAATTCTTTGGTCAGTTTGATGATAGCTATAATAGTGTAATAATATGAATGTGTGGATACATGAGGCAAGGATAGCCACTGAAAGGTGTTTACCTGCATTAGGATTTAGGAGCTTCACTCTAGGAGCCCCACTGTATTACCTGGAGATGCAGCAGGGACCTGGAATGAGTTTTGTCCCACATCAGGAATTCCCTCTGACAGGGAAGGCCAGTGTAGTCTGGGCTGTTTGCCTACACATCTCTGAGCTGAGTGGGATGAATGTGGGCTATAGTCCTTCCTCTTTATTGCTGATTTCTAATTGGAGCACGGATGCCCTGAGCCTGGTTCATACTAACCTCTATTAGCAAGACCTTACACTGCTTATGAACTTCTCTCTTTTCATTGAGTTCTTGAGACTTTTTAAATATTTTAAGATGCTGCTTTGATAGAATGTCTGACTGACTGATCAGTAACTAACTTGAAACAGTAACAGGGCATGCTAAGTTCAGGCAGAACGTAAATAGGAATAAATGTCAGGAGTGATGCACACTTAGAAGCTAATTTCAGCCATATGATACGACCTCCAGACTACCTACACTATGAGAGTTCTGGACATGGAAAAAGCAATCCCAAATAAAAGGAAATGTTAATCAAATTGTTGGCCAGGAGGCAGTGAGAGAAACTACAAAATCAAATCCCACATATAAACCTATCAACAAGTAATTAGGGAGGCTGAAATGAGAGAATGTGGATAGGAAGGAAAACTTTGTAGTGTTCTCAGATCTGTTTTTTCTCAGGCTTTTACAAATTAATGGGCCCTTAATTTTTATTTCTGTGTTTTCTCAGAGTTTGTCAAGGTCTTTCCTATTTTTTCTTCACTGCTAAAAACAAAAATGTTCAGAAAGGACACTGGGCTCTTGACGTGCATTGAGTCCTTTGCATTATCAAAAATGTATGTGCATATGAAAACTTCTGTGAAAGTGCTGTTCTTTGTTGCCCAGTAAGTATATATCATTATGAAAAGGTATATTATGGGATTAAAAATCTGAAACAATGTGCAGAGCATTAATATTAGGCCATTTCTATAAAATAAAGCTTTGGTAATAGTTTCATTTTCCCCCTTGTGCAATGCACTCTTTGTTCTTTTCCAGTAGCAGTTAAATGTACTTTTTAATATAATTAAATAGCTGATTTTTACTTTGTGATTGTTCTTGTTCTCCTGTTCACAATTTTGAAGTGGTACAGAATGCATTCAGTACTTTGATACTCCCCACAGACTTGTGTTGTGATAGAAGACATGAGGGAGGGATTTAGGGCAGTATTAGCTTTGATTTCCTAAAAAAAAAACAAAAAACAACAACAAAAAAAACCCAACATTCTGCTATTGCAGTTGTTAATCAAATACTCATGATGTCATCTAAGATCTGATCTTTTTTTTTCCTCTTCACCTCCTCTAAATGTTAAAAGCCTATGGCAGAGGTCAGCGTGACAAACACTGAAAGAACCCCAAAGAAATTCCATTGATATTGAAATAAGTACAGCAAATCTTCACGAATATCTAGCATTTCTTTTGTATGTAGATTAGCATGGCTAAACTGCAAACCTGAAAAGTGATTGCCTTACCTAGGATTCTGTGCATGTACTGAAGATGCTTGAGGGCCCTGTCTTCCTCCACTTGCCAGGAAATTTACACGTGTGTCAGTCAGACATTAATTTCTGAAGGTGGTGTGGAGGCCTTTCATGTGTTGCTTTTTGTGTGAACTTGCTTTTTTCTTTACCAGTATGTTTCAGAGAAGCAAACAACTGACTGCTCTGTTCATTGTGGGCATGACTGCCCTCACCTTAGAAGGCAGAACCATCCGGTTTTCTTTTCTGAGATGAGTAAGATTCCCAGCTAACAGCAGTATATACTTCACCACAGCAGACACTTGATAGCAAAGCTGAAGACATTGCTTGGATATAACAGTTTTCCCAGACTTTCTCAGGACTGGCATGATAATCTTCATGGTGTTACATGATTTTTGTTATATAAAATATTAAATAAGTTACAGACTTGGCCGATGCTTTTATAGATGGGAAATGGATAACTACTACTTTCAAATCATCTGAGCACTGAAGATTCTGTAAGTCTGTGAGTGGAAATGTCCTGTCCTGGAACTGTTTCCAAATCTGACACGTTCCAAATTTGGCATGCCCGAATGTCAAGTGGGAAGGTCATTTTTAAGGTATATTTCATGAGCATTGGTCAGTGTTGCTTCCTTGTTTATTCTAATTACAGCATACTCAGAATAGAACATTTAGCAGATTGTTTTCTCTCTTCCATGGTGTAAGCTCAGAATGAATAGCAGGGCAAGTAGACAACTTCTTGGTATAGAGTGTTTCATTTTATTAAATGGAGTAATTCTTCCATTGTAAATAACTTGACTCTTTAAATACTGGAAACTTTTCCAAGAATTAGAGACTTGTTAAAGCACGGATGTTAAAGACCACTTTTAGCAGCTTACAGACAAGAAAAAAGATCTAAGACATGCTAAAATCATGGCTGTTCCCTTTGTGTGCGTCTTTTCTGTAGATTTCAGCAGAAGGTGAATTTATTGTCATCTGTAAATAAAGGACTAGAAGAATGACATTTGCTATTGCACTTTACTGGGAGCATTCAACTCCAGATATTCAGAATATTCTCAGCTTATCCAGCATATCCAGGCTGTGAAAAGGGCAACGCTGGTTTTCCTATGTTAGAGGCCTGGTGAAGAGCACAAGGAATGTAACAGTATGAGGGGTAAGGGTTAATTTTAACACTAGTGCAAAAAATGCAGTGCTTTCCTCCAGTACTGTCATCTGTGAGAAGTGGGAGCTTTGGGATGTAAGGAATTTGTATTGGATTTAGGTACACTTTAGAAAGTATAAAATATGCCATAGATGTTTTAGCAAACGTGTTTTTCTGTTCAGTCTGCATAAACAGATTAAAAAATAAGCATCAGCTGTGAATGTGATGACCTTTGTCTTGGTTAACCTCCTTTAGGAAAACAGTCCTTGTACAAAAGCAAGCACTTCCAGGTGCTAGTTTAGCCTACATAGTTAGGATTCTGTTCTACTTTGAATGCAAAATCTTTTTTTTTTTTTTTTACTATTTAAATCTATCCTGTACCAGAATTACTATGTGTATGTCAAACACTCAGTATGGAGTCATGGCATGTTTTATTTCTGATCTTTTGTATTTTTTTTAATCTCTTTTGCTGTGCCGGATCTTGGCTTCTTCAGAGCAGAGATTTTCAGCTAGTATTGAAGCATGTAATGATTAGGTGATACAGTCAGTTATTTATATGAGCATAGGCAGGGGTAAAAAAAAGTTCAGTATATAAAGATTAACTAAATGTAATCCATGCCAGAGTGGTTGTTTATGCTCTTTAAATTTTAGTACATTTATTGTTATTCTTTTTTTGAAAAATCTTATTTGCCTGAAACTGTTCTGAAATAGCACAAGGGTCTTTCCTTCCTTACTGCAGTACCTCTTCAGTCTCACTAACACACACCTGTCTCTAACTGTAAACCCAGTAATCAGCTCACAAAATGGTTGTGTGCCTCAGCCACCTAACGCTTGTTTTTTGTTTTGCTGTGTCGTTTTGGCTTCTGGTGTGTTAATGAATGACTCAGGGTATTGGAAAGCTTCATTTATCATCGCACAGGAGATTGTTTCTAATCCTTGATCTGTATTGTTATAATTTTCATGAATATTATAGCACAAGAAGAATTAAATGTGTAGTTTATTTTGAGGAATTTACTTCTTACATTGAAAAGCAATCTGGGCCCTTGATTAAATACGAGAACTGTTAGCTTCTTCCCTGTATCCTTCACAAGATAATGTGGTAAGGTTATTTCACCATCTGCATGCATTGTTGTGGCACTTTGCTGTAGATTTTGATTTGCTGATTCAAAAAATAGAACTTTTCTTTGAAGAGTTAATGTAAACACATGAATGCCTTTCTCTATGCTGGAGCTTCGATTTCTTACTGAATGCTGACATGATCTGAAGTGAACATCAGTGGGAACCAGAATCACATGTGCTGTTGACAGCTTTGAAACAAAACAAATGAAACCTACTTTATTAACTCTTTATATTCTTTAGGTTTTGTTTTTTTTTTTTGTCCAGAGGATCTCTGTAATTGTTGAATGGAATTTGATAGCTGAGCAGTGGCAAGAACAAACCAGAGTAAATCAGTTTCAAATACTTGCTACTCGATCCTTGGAATAAAACCAGATGACAAGAAAAATTCTGAATAATTTAATAAATATTGTGCTGAGATAGTCTCTGTCACCTTGAAAACCACCATGATGAAGGGGAGTTCCAATCTGATCGTGACAACACCGTGTTCTTCAGAAATTCTTAATCTGAACAGATTTATCCTTTCATCTGCAAGCTCTGTAGTTTTTGACAACATGGCTTCATTAAATTCTCTTAGATATTCCTCACCGTATAGATTGTACAGTATGTTAACCACTGTTACTGAGCGTTCATTCACTGATAGAGCCATGTGTGAGAGGTTCTTAAGTCCCAGATGCTTTCCAATATACAGAGTTAATTCCAAAAATCAATCTCACACATTTGTACAGTGTCCAGTAGTTAATGACAAAACCAAACTCAAATCTAGAATTTCCAAAATGCAGAAGATTGAAGTTACTTTTTTCTCCTCTTGCAGATGAACTTTCAGAAGCTCTTAAGTTAGTTTTCAGAGGTATAGCTTATGCTGCACTGTTTCAGTTAGGAGCTAAAGGTTTGTACTCACCCAGATCTGCTCCCATTGCTGTAAGCAATCACAGGCAGCGGGTGCAGCTTTGTATTACAGCTGGACTGTTGACATGTGGAAAATTTCTGAAAACATAGCTCCTGTTTCTTTCTCCAAAACATGTTTCTTCCCCCTCCATCTCAGCAGAATTGCTAGGCTGAACTGATTTAGAGAATAAGTACTACAGAAAACTAACCCCACAAAGTGGTCTCTTACTGGTTAGTGCTCTATCTAGCAGCCTGTGAGGTCAAATGAGTACCAGTGCTGTTACAAGCAGAAGGGAAGCAGGGGCAAGAGAGGTGAAAGAACTCTTAAGTGAATATAGCTGTACTGTAAATCTAGGCTTCTAACAGAGTTCCCTATCAGTGTAATGATTACTTTTGGTTAATCTTATGGGAAATAATGGTCTCGCTCTCCTGTCTGCATTTGCTGTCTTGCTTGCCTGTGTTCTCCTTTGTGCTGGCACCAGTATTTATGTGGTTAGTTGGATCGCAGCAGATCCAGCTGAAAACTAAAGTAGCAAAAAGGAGTCATCTCAACTTCAAGAATGATATTTTAAGCATAACAAAGGACAAGATAGCGTGTGTGTGTCCATTGTGGCAGTAAATATTTAAATTTCCTTATTTTGACACCACATTGTAAATGTTTATATAGAAGCAGCTTTCTTTGCCATCTTGTTGACTCTTATCTGATGTGCTGTTCCAGGTTCAAAGGCTTGGCTAGAGGCTAAAACCTTCGTGTGACCTGTGGCAGTGCAGCCACCTCATCATCAGTCTGAGTTCTCCCACTAAGATTCTAAACACTATGGTATCTTGAGATGGATCGCAAAGCCTAGATAGAGGATAGACATTGGTATGAGTAGCATGTGTTTCAGATTTGTTCGGTTGAGTTTCACTTCAGTAAATACCTCAATGGAACACAGACCAAGATATTTGTGGTGTGTGCTCTTTGCATATGAGCACGACTAATTACATTGAGCCACCTCTTCAAGATTAAGCACAATTATGTTCTCTGATGATCCTGACTGTGCTGAGGTGTCATGGTTTTATGATTTTTGTTATATTATTGATATTCCACATCATGACATCATGAAGTGTATTGGGAGTTAAAAGCCTACAGCACCCAGTATTCCCAGGAGGTCTCCCATCCAAGTACGAACCAGGCCCAACCCTGCTTAGCCTCTGAGATCAGACAAGATCGGGCATTGTCAGAGTGATGTGGACGTAGACAGTTTTTATCTTTCCCTCTGGGTGTAAAAATACAAAGCATCACACAGTCCAATACACTCTTATTATCCCTCTCCCCCCCCTCTGGCTGAGGGCAGGGCCCCTCTCTTGGTTACCTGTTGCTCCTCCGCTTGTAGCAACCCCACAACAGATGGATCTTCTGACAGACCAGGTAAAACAGACAGCTGTTTAATGTTATCTGTGTCCACAGCAGCTATTCCAAAAGCCCATCAGTACCCCTTGGGATCCTTAAAGTGTCCCCTTCTGAGATAATCTATACCAAGTATGCATGGAGCCCCCTGTCCGGTCACTATAAGGTGCTTCTGCCAGTCTTTACCAGTGAGGCTTATTTCTACCTCCAACACAGACAATTCCTGAAAGCCCCCAGTCACTCCAGAGATGTAGATCAGTTCTGTCCCTTTATAACGCTAAGGTATTGGAGTGTGCACCGGTATGTGTGGTTGCGATATACCAGGTCACCGAACGCAGGCAGCCGGCGAGGTGGTGCTTGTGGTGTAGTGGTTAAGAACCCGCGCTGTCATTGTCGCGACCCGGGTTCGATTCCCGGTTAGGTCCGCGTACAGACCTTCAATATAGCTAGAGCTTTAGTTCTCGATACTCCTCTCCAAACACGTTTTGTGTGTTCCAATAGGCTCCAGGCTTTCTTTGACGATTTTCTTTCATTCAGAAATGAGATTCAATGCAATGCATTCGAGGCTAGCTTTTCTCCCTCCTGGTTTCTTTTAGGATTACTGTTTGGTCATTGTTCAGTTTGGGCCATACTCAATTGCCCTTGTAATTAGTGTGGAGCTAATAACCGTGTACTGACTAATCATGTCTGCTCTGATTTATTTGGGTTGTTTTGACTCTTTCAACTCCAACTGGCTTTTGTGGAGAGTTTTTGACATTTAGCACATATGCAGCCATAATATTTCAGTTATGAACAAGCTGTTAAGTGTCATAGCCATTGAGTGATAGGATTATTCTGACTAAATATGAGTGCCTATAGTGTAAGAATCCTTATTCAAATGAGCTACCCTAGGATCTCTTCCTAGGCAATGAAGTTGTACCATTATGGAGTGGGGTAAGAATGTAGTGCATTTCATTTTAAAGGGGATTTGGCCAAATGATTCGTGCTATAGTAAAAGTGGGAAGAGATTACCTGTTGACTTTTTAGACTTCTCTCATTTCCTTCAAGACCTGATTTAAGTGTCTGTATAGAAATGCATGTGCAAGATCTGGGATTTATGTACATTTGTACATCTGGTACATCTGAGGAAGTAGAAATTGCCAGGTATAGACAGAGTTTGAGGAACTCCATCCCAGGTTGAAGTCAGGAGGAGTTTTTACCTTTAAAATGTAAAGGCTTAACTTGCATGTTACAAAATGCACACTGATTCACTGCTTCTCAAAACTTCATATTGCCACTATAGCAAGCTAAGAAATGATCTGCTCATGACGTCAGCATTTTGAAGACTGTCAGTAATCATTCTTTCCTTTTGCCTTAGTAAATGAGGCTGTACATTTTATTTCCTGCATAGTTCTTGGAAGCAGGCATGGTATCCTGCCTTAACTTTGCAAGTACTGTTTGACAAGTTCAGTCTTGTTTGGCCAGATATTTCATCTTGTATTAAAAGAAGGAATTGGTTTACCTTCTGTAAATCCAGATTCTGTTTTATTTCATAGTTGTGTTTACAACAAGTTTGTTTAAAGCTGCAAAGACTGATGTGTATAGTTCTTGGCTGTCGCTATTCAAGAGGATGAAATTAATAACCACTCCCTTTTCAGTCCCTAAAGCATTTTCTGTCCAACAACCTTTTAAGGTAGGTAACACTGGGTAGCAAATCTGTAGCGCTCTGGTAATGTTTAAAATAAATTATATTTTACTTGCTCAATCTTGATTAAGCTTCAAAAGTCTTTAGCAAAAATAGTAGATCAATTGCATTTCTTAACATATGCACAAGGAATATAAAACAGAATCAACCTACGATTCCAGAGTGTAAGAACTTACAACTTTTTAAGGTTCTTCTCAGCGTACTTCCTTCAGTATCAATGGTGGGATATTTAATAGAACTGTCACTTCCAGTGCCTTTCTCAGAAATTGAAATATAGTTCAAATTACTTTGCATATGTTGCAACTTACAGGAGAATGGAACATAAAGAAATATGAAGCAGGAAGTTAGATTCATTTGGTTGTGATATGGTATAAATGCATCTTAGGCACAAAGCATATGCAAAACTTTAAGCACTTGAATTAGTTCTTAAAATTGCTGAAGATTAAGTATGTAACATAAGTATTTGCAGAAATTTGGATGAACGTGTAAACTTTGCTTTGTTCTCCAACAGGTAATATTTTTGACATTCTCTTATTTTCTTCCTACTTTTTTTTGTAGGTGTTTACCTCACATGGGCCTACTGTCATCATGCCAACCTGGTTCTGTTCTCGAGAATGGTTTTATCACGTAGGAAAATTTGATGAGGGTGGAAAGGTGAGTGATACTCTTAATTAATTAATGGACCCATTCTGTCAGACCTCAGGAGTTTTGATTCCAGTAATTTTAGTGAGATTTTGGAAAGTATACCTTTAATAGTACATTAAAGAAACTTGTTAAAGCTATTTCCTATTTTAGTATTACATTTCTATTAGTTATATTATTATTACATTCTTATAGTATTATATTCCTATTTTAGTTTTACTACAGCTTCTTCTTATTCTCTCTATAGCCTATAAATGGAGCTATGCATTATGTTTGTGTATATACATATGCATACGTACACTTCTGTATATGAAGATATACAAATGTTATTCTTTATTCTCCCAATAACAAATTAATTTAAGCACTGGCAGACAGAAAAGTGTTCAGAATGGTGAAAAGATTTACCCTCAATTATGTGGTGGGTGAGTGGCAGAACTGGTGCCTGTTGCCCAGTACAATCTACATGCACTGACCCATGTTCTTTGTTTCTTTTTTATCTTCATCATTCCATATAATTATATTTTCATTCCCTGAGGAATGATTGACGTAACTTCTCGAGCATTCTTATTTGAGCTCAAAAAAGAAAGAAAGCTCAAACACAATTAGAACAGTAGAACCCCAAGCCCAATGATAAGTTAAACAGACCATTGTTCTGTTTGTTTTGATTTTGTTTGCTCTTCTTTCTTTGTTCTGTTTTGCTTTGCATTTTTCTGCCTTTTTAAAATTTTATTTAGCTTTATATTTATAATTGTGTATATGCTGCTGTTTACTCAGATGTACTACGTTGACAGTCTTAGTCCTAATGATTTTTCAGTAGCAGTGTAGTCCTAAAAATTGTCAGTGACTAATTCAACCTTTTGTCCTTATTGTGACCTGTACAACACATCAAAATTAACTCTGTCTAGTATTGAGGATGTTCAACAGGTTACTAACAAGAATTGAAACTCATCATAAGCAGTGAGGTCAGAGGATACAAAATCATTCAGCACTCAGTACTGTGAGTATTTAGTATTGATCTGACTCTTTTCCATTTGAAAAGAATTCAAGGCAAAGATTTCCTGTGTTTATAGACCTGTTATGAACTGGTGCTTTTAAAAACTAGTGATGAGTACTCCTAATGATCTTACCTATGTGCCTGTATGGTCTGACCTGACCCATCATCTCATTATTTTAACTTGATAGCTTCCATCTCCATTTTTGAGTTACTATTTGACAGTGTGACCTCTAAGTGTCATATTGCTGCAACACAGAAAGAAGCCGACAAATGTCCACGTTTCAGCCTTCTCCATTTGCTAAACTATTTGCATGCCAAAAAGCTGTGTTTCTCATTTGGATTTAAATCCTAACACCTGTTCTTCATGTGTCAGTGCTTAGTACAAATGGAATGTAATTCTTCCATGGAGGAAATTGTGATTTGATGTTTATGTTAAAAGTATGGGTAGACTGACAGAATATAAATATATAAACTATTTGTAATCTTAAAAAATTAGAATCTGACATTGTCTGAGTAAGCACAGATGCCAATGTTTTTTGCTTGGTACAGTTAAGGCTGAACAAAGATCAGTATTTGATCTGAAGAAGAGTGAAAGTGGTGGAGCCAGTGATAAATGATGCTGTAAAACTATTTGAAAGTTCATTCCATTCCCCATGCCTAAGAACATTTTTGGTTAGCCTATCATTAAATACCATTTAGAATTTATCACATCTCTTCCATGTGATATTCCCATTATCTTTAACTGAATTTATCTGAATACATTTGGATGAAAGAATTTCTTCTAACCTGCCATTTTCCAAACAGTTAAGTAAATTTAACATTACAGGCATCAGGTCTTATAACTATGGAAAGTGATTTAAAGCCATGGTTTGGATGGTATCTTGGAAGCCAGAAGATGGTATGACATTTTTACAGAGAGAAACTTGAAAGTATCTTGGATAATCCTGAAGAGAAGGTATTCATAGCTACTGAACATAGCTTGTGGTTAGCCTGCTTGCATACCTCTGGTGACTTTTGTAATGGAAGTTAAACTAAGGAATAATTTCAGGTATGATGATTTCTCTTTGAGATAAGTAATTTCAGTGAGAAGTTCCCTACAGAATAAAAATACGATTGTAATTTAATACAGAAGTTGTCTTCGAGAAAATCCAGAGAGATGGATAATCCTTGATAAATTACTTTAGTTGACTTTTTTTTTTTTCCCCCCACTTTCACAATTAAAATAGAGAATATCTACAGTTTCTTAGTGCTCACTTCCAACAGCTCAGTAGTTCTTCCCATTGTTAAAACTCTTTGAACAGCAGATGCTGCTGAATGTCAGTGCCTGGCAGCAGAGCATTTATTTCTGAGGGAAGAGGATTTCCTTCACCAGAGGCTGTGTTCTGGCTTTGCCTCCATGCTACCACCCTTCTCCGTGTGTTACTTCCATAAGTCCAACAGCTCTCTCAAGACACAGTCAAGTGATAGCTGTCCAATATACTGGGTAAACACAGATCTTTCACTTGCTTAGAAGCAACGTGTTAAAGTGAACTGTTAATCTGAATGTGGCTAGTGTGCGGTGGTTAGAACGGAGCAGATGCAAAATGCATTTTTTCCCGAGAAATTTTAATCGGCTGCTGATAGGCACTGGCTGGAGTGAGGCAGGCTGCTGAGTCCATCCCTTGGTGCAGCTCAACCTACATGTTTGGGTTTTGCCTATAACGTGGAAAATTCCATTTGTAGTTCAGTATCATATAAACTGTGCAATTTGATTATATTGATGCTGAAAGCTATTTATGTGATAGCTTATTGGTGATATCCTAGATTGATACTTTTAGCCATGGGTATTAGTTTTCCAAAAATATGCTAAAATATCCCATTTCTTTGAAAGTTGCATTGTTTGACAAAGTTTCCTGGTGTTCAGAATGCCATCTGGATCCAATAATGTCTCTCAATTGGGAAGAAATTCTTGTATTGCACCAAGCTTTACATGCTCAAGAGCTGTAGGAAGTCCCATCCCCGCAGGATCTGTAACACAGTCAACATCTTTCCTGCCCTGAAAGATGTACGTAAGTGCTGCTCCTTTGTAATGTGAGAGGCCACTGCTGAGCTATACAAGGCACCTGCTCGTTCCTGGCACAGAGCATACTTTATTTCAAAGTATTTCTGCTAGTTAAAGCAAAAGAGCTCTCCAGAACCAAACAGCATTCTGAAAGATCCTTTTGCTTCTGTGGTAATTCTCATCTTTAATGCACCTATTAATGGTTAAGTTGAATGATGTAAAGATACCCAAAAAGAAAAAGAGATGTGATTATGTATGTGATGTACCAAAATAATTGAATCAAGGTATGACAACTGCAGCAAACTACTAGGTGCAATGACAACATTGTGCCCTGCCTGATTCAATCTGTTGTCTGACTGCAAAAAAAAACCCTTCAAAGAAAAATTTTAAAACTTTGCTGCTAATTCTCAGTAATTCCATTAAAGTTCAGAATAAGAAAAGTCAAGAAAAAGTTAGAGAGTCCTACAAGGTAAATTGAAAGAATCTAAGTTTGTTTTTTTTTAGTGCCATAATTGCTGTTTGTTCTCTGGTCTCCCTCAGATTTTTTTGTTATTTTTAACTTAGTTCATATGAATCATAAATTGTATGAAGTTCTCTGAAAGTTTTCTTCTGTATCTGAACTCGTAAGCTAGAAATTAGACAAGTATTCATGAAGGCAAGCATGAACTTTTACCGATAAGCTGCCCTTGCCAAGCAATCAGATCAGAAGCAATTTATTTATGGATTTGTGAGCGTGGTCCCATTCAGTGCCGTAAATCAGTCTATTATATGGTGAGGTCTGGAGCTGTGAAGTACAGAGCTTGATTTAGTTCTGATTTGTCCCAAGATACAAATGTTCAACTGAGTGTTTTGGATTTGTTTTCTGGGGTTTAAAGACTTTGTCTCATCCCTTCTCCTCCCCCTGTGGTTGCTTAGTCCAGACGGTGTCTGACATGAGCACTCAGTGTGATGGGTATGAAAACCAGACACTGAACTGTGTTACTGTTGTAACTATAAGGCCAGAAGAAACCACATAGGCATTTTGTGTCCAGAGCTTTAATTTAGAGAATCTAATTTTCTAAATTATGGAAGAAACTCAGTAGCTGTGGTAATGGGGAAAAAATTCATTGTTGTTTTATTTTTTTTTTCCCTTTGGGCTTTCATTATTTTTTTGTGTTTTGAAATAGAATATCTACATTCGAAGTTTTTGCCCCCATTGTTATTCCTACAGAAAAAAATCGATTTCTTTTTTTCCTTTATTTTTCCTTCTCAAGTGAATAAATGGTTATCACTTCATTGTACCTTTCAGCTTTTTATTGATTCTACACTTCATTGGCAAAGTTATTCTATCAGAGATTTTTAGCCTGATAGCTACTTGAATTACTATTGAATTTAAACACAGAAAAATTGATGTTCTAGCCAAATTTCCAATTTTCAGGAAGTTGCTCCACTGTAAAATGTTGATAGGTGCTTTTCAACTCTCACTGCAGGTCTGTATCATTAAGGGTGGGCTTATGCTTTGGTCTGTAAGACATACTTGAATTCTATGTGCCATGTGATTGCACTCTGACACTGTCTCTGGCATAAAGATTTTCTGATTTTAGGTGGAAAATGCTGCATATGATCATGACATTTCTATTCTTTCTGGGAGCCTGAGGGATCTCCAGTTATAGGAGGATTTTTCCCTGCAGTTTCAGCACTGTTGCTTGCAGTTCCTCAATGAAGAACATGACATGGCAATAAGTTGCAAAAAAAATGTTTTGTTTTCAAATGTTGCTTCATTCCAACCTTTTTACCAAAAGTTCATGTCTGTTATTGTGGAGCCTGATTCACCTTTCCTAAGTAGAGACCAGTATTTGGCAACCAAAGAAGGAACATTAATTCTATTAAAATGGAAATAAATCACACTCTTCTGAAATTGCTGTTCCCTTTCAGTAAATTACTTGGTTACTTGGCACTTCAGGCTTTGTGGATTGTTAAGCAGCTGGGTTCTCTCTTTTTGGGACTGATCTGCATCAAACTTTTCCCTGTCAAGCTGAGATCATGTTTATTTTTCTACTTACGTCCTTGTGTTCAGATATATTTCATTTTCAAACAGCACTGCTTGCTTTTTTAGTAGCTTTGTCTTTCCTACAGATATGCTTATTTAGCGAGCCATTAGGTAAGTTCATGGAGATATACAGAAATAATTTCATTTATCAGAAAGATATACCCAAATGCAACTGATCACTTTGTGGTTTTGAAATGACTGCTTCTCTTCCAGGGTGTTCCAGAAGATTTGTTGTTTTTTTATGAACATCTCCAAAAGGGTGGTGAAGTCCTTCGAGTGAACCATTGCCTTCTGCTGTACCGCTACCATCCACAGGCTGCTACTCATTCTGTCCTGGAGTAAGTAGAGGTTTGTTTTGCAGAACTTAAAATTCAGCTTCGTCTTGGATGACTGGCAGTACAAATGCTTAATCTCTTATGTTTTATTAAAAAAAAATAAGCAAACAACAAAACCAAAGAGCATAATATGCTGGTAGTATCCTTTATTTGCTGATGGAAGTCTAGTTTTCTTGTTCTGTTTTGCTGTAACCTGTTTTTGAGGAACTTAATGTAATGCTGGAATTGAAATTATGAATTTAAATCTTCGTTGTGATACTGGTGCCCCAACACTGTTGGTGCACCTGTGTTAGTTAATGACATAGTGTACAGGGCATGGAGTGGAGGCATTTTAACACTGGACAAATATTCCATGAAATCATTCAGTCTTTGCAACTATTCTGGAAATAATTTCACAATAGGTACTGTAAGAGCAATCAAAGAGTTTTAGTGAGTGCATTACAGAAGTGCTTCCTCAGCCTGCAGTTCCCATCCACTCAGCTGAGGTGGTAATGCATCACATGAGATCCTGTAAATTTCATGAGTAACCTCTCTGCTTATTTCAAGGATCTATGTTTTTTACCCTCAAAGCAATTGAGAATACTTAATATGATTGTGTTTCTCATCTGCTGAACATGGCAGTGAAGCAGTAACTTTCTCAATACTTTGCAGATGATTGCAAAAAAAAAAAAAAAAGAATAGTTTTGCATTAAGGTTTTTGATAAGTAAAATCTTTCTTCTTATATTTTTACTGTATGAACTGCAATGTAAGACATATTAAAGCTTAATTTCAAAAAGAACTGTCTTGGATTTAAGGAATTATATGAAACCTATTGTAAGAATTAGGAAAACTAATAAAACCTAAATCTTTCATCTGACAATTTGCAGCACTTACACACACTATTATTGTATTTTAAAGAGTCCAAAACATCTGAATCAGATAATAAGGTTTGAAAAATACTTCTGAGGATGTGTAGGAGTAGTTATCTCAGGTGCTTTCTTGTAAGCTGTCTGCTGCTTTTACAGAGCTGTTCTACCCTTAAAGATGAAGTTCAACTGTTGATTGCTGATTCTTTTAAGTGTTCACTTTATCTATCTACTGTTTCTGATGAGAAGAAGTAATGCAAGCTGAGCCAAAATCATAACAAAAGAAGTGTTTCTTTCTCGTATGTATTGACACTAGTGAAATGTTATTTGAGTTTTATGATCCTTTAGGAGTCCCACAACAAAATTACAATGGTAATTAAGTAAACTGTTTTCTTACTGATGAATGACATACATTCTTCAGTCAGTCCTGTTATGGCTTTATAGCACAGACTAGTAAAACTAAACATATTTTGGTATGCATTTTAGTTGTGTATCACAATATTATTACTGTAAATACTGAAACAGTCATTCCAAACAAATAGAAGATACTCTTTGGATTTTGTAAACAAACAAAAGGTGATTTTTTTTTTTATTGGCATTTAATGTTGGGTTGTTTTTTTTTTTCTTTTGTGTGCATGATCACTTTGGCAGCTAGTTACAACTTTTCCAGCCCTGCATCATGGGATGCTGGGACTCTTGGAAGACTATTGCTTGTATCTGTGGGAAAACATCTTATTCTTGGAAATGAGTTTGTTCTGAATTTTCTGCAAGCTGTTGCTTATTCAGATCTACAAGGTTGTGTGGCACAAGCACCCTGAATTGCAACACACTGTGAGAATGTGGAAATGCTGTAAGCTGTTTCAGATGTGCAGCTTGCATGTCCAATTGGTGCCGCGCTTGTTTCATTCAAAGAAGGCAGGCTAGCCATTCTTTCCACTGGCTTTTTGTTGGTAGTATTGTTAACAATATTTTGTACAAACTTACAAATATGAACTTGTGTAATATCTCTTCACACTGGCATGATCCCCTGTTTATTGCCTAAGTTGTTAAGGGCTAGCCAGCATTTGTTTCTGAAGGCGTCAGTGTGCATTGTTGTGGCACTCACCACAAAGGTTTATCATTGAAATTGGGTCTTCCCTAATTTGTCCCTTTTTTCAGATCCAATTTGTGGTGCATGTTCAGCCTTTTCTAGCAGTCTTTGTCTTGTTGAGGTGTTTTACTTGAGCACTTTTCTGACGTTTTGCCTTTATCATTGGCTGCTGCATTTTCAGCGTTAGCCCAGGCCTGGATTTGGCAGTGGTAAACCAGGGACCAGATTAATATTTTGTCTGAGAGGAAAGTGACACTTGTAGGAAAGCTGATACTTCTAACAGTTTGTGTCTGGTTTCAGATTGAAGAAGTTAAATAGTTGGGAGCTAGTTAATTGAGTTCGTTTATACAAAGGGCATACATAGTCCTTCAGCAGACAACAGGCACTCCTATCCTATTGTGAACTGATTTCAGTTTATACAAATGTCTTTCATTACAATTCAGGGGACAAATGCACCATCCCGTGTATTCACACTTGCTGAAGTGCATATATAAAACTATTTTGGGAAGGAAAATTTTGTTCTTTTTGTTTAGTGTTTTTAATGGTAAACAATAATGTTTTCCATTAAAAATGTTTTAGGTCTTTACAAAACTGTTGAATCTTTCTGGAACAGGTTTCTAAAGGTAAAAGTATCTGTGAAGCAGGAAGAAAAAACTTATTTGCATTCTCCCTTACCCTGGAGGCATCAGACTGAAATATTAAATGCTGTGGGTGTGTGACAGTCTGAATTAAATGCAGGCTATGTTTAGATTTCATTAGTTGCATACAAAAATATAAACTCTCTCATTGTAATTTCATCTGAAGTATATGATGAATATCTGCTGAATGTGGATAAATAATACAAGATTTGGGAAACTTCAGCCAGGAATCTACTACAAAAAAATCTCACATATTCAATCTCTTGGATCTAAATCATATTATCTCACTTTACAGCTTGTATCCTAGGGCCATGTGTACTTTGTGCTACATGGCTTTGTTGCATTACTCAGATAGAATATCAGAGTTGGCATTATAGTGAGAAGTACTTTGGTAAGAAAGTTTGATGTGTAATAAAAGCATCATAAAATTAATAGATCTTTATCTTGCTAAAGGAGAGAAAAATGATCTGTATATAAAACAATGTACTTCATTGCAAGGCAAAAGTCAGTACAGTAAAATATGAGCAATAAAACATTGTACTTGTCTTCAAGTGGTGTTACTCATGAAGACAGACAGTTGGGGCAGGTAGCTAATCTTTGTAGCAATTTATAAACTATTGATCGAAGAGAAATTTTATATATGCAGAAAATAAGGTCAGTAGCTTCCCACTGAGATTCGGGAGGTTCTCTTTTGTGCAGAAAATGTGAAGCATGATAAAATAATGTACAGTAATTTCATATGCTGTGTGCTCAGAATGAGTATAATATTGTAAAGGTTTATTCTGCAGAAAGATCCTATATTACGTAATCTATTAAAACCATCTGGTTTCAGGCACTAGAAACGTCCAGTATCATCTAAGCAAAAGAGAACAGGCACTTAGTTTGAGTACACTTTTTGTTAATCAGAAGTACTTGAGACACGGTCTCACATCACTGATGAGCATTGGAATGCCTGCTTCATTTCTTGCAAGAACATATGGAAGGAGAGAATACTGTCGTAACGTATTCCTGCACAACTGTAGTAAAGATGAGGTCAACTGCATTTTTATCATCTACGTCTGCATTTGGCACTTCAATTAAACATAGAAACTAATGACCTCATTAGATTCTTAAAAAGCGAACGGCATTAACATGGATAGTCTCTGTCTTTCTTAAGAAGCCTTTCATGAAAAATAGGCCACAATGCAAACCATGCCTCAGTTAATGACCCACGACCTGAAGATGAACTCAGACATTAATAGAACCTATTAACAGTGTAAATGTAATAACTCAGTAGTACGATATAGTCCAGCAATTAATAAGTTCACATGAAGTTCAGCAGAACAACGACGATAAAAAATTCAGTTTATTCACCAGTATGGTCAAGGTTCAAATAAGATTCATTTCTGAATTTCCTGTGGATTGCAGGGACTGTGAATTCCACATGCAAAGCTAGCTGTAAAAAAGCTAGCGGCAAAGAGTCTGTTCCTTCAGCTCTCACTGTGATTAAAAAGTTATCTGTTCTTCTGTCTCTGGATTATCTATCGGGTGAGATTCACCTCATTAAAGCTTTATTATCCTGCCATGAATAAAAAACCACTGGCAGAGGCTGTTCACTTGAATAACTGTTCTTCCTGTCTGGTGTTACCTGAGCAGCATGTGGGACCATGCGTATAGGGAAGGTCAGATTTATGGTGTTACTGTGGATGGTAATCAATGCCTACAATTTCAGTACTGCTTAAGATACTGGGCTTGTATTTTTACATTTCACAAGTACTTGTACATCTGTCTTTGCTCTGTTGATTCACTTATGTAACCTCACTGGGGGGAAGGAGGGGAGGGGGAGTCAAACGTTATGGTGAGGTTTAACAGAGCTCAGACATTAAATCATATAGCTTTTATTGTCACATTATCTTTCATTTCAAAATAGGAATGGAGCAGATGTTTCTTGACTCCTGTATTCAGTCAGTAGGTCAGCACACACTTTAACAGAGCTCCATTGTTATATTACTAGGGTGAATGGGATGGTAATAATTGCTGGGGACTGAGGAACACACTTCTCACCCACTGAATGAATACCCTCATTTCGCTCCTGCAGAATTTTCTTCTTTCCAGACTGCATAGCTTAGGAGGATTGAGCAGGCATACCAAATGAGAATGATTTTCCAAATTAAAAAAAAAAACAAAACTGTTTCTGACGTTTGAGAATGACAAGAAAATTAAAGAAATGAGGAAAAATTGTGTACTTCAAGGATTTTGATTAAAGTGTTGTGGTGTGATGTGGGTGCCAGCTTCTGTAATCAGAAGAGTTGGTGTCCCACCTTCTGGCTGAGGAAAATGCTGTTGATTGAATACAGGCTGGGAAGTGATCCTAAAGGCTACTACTGAAGTGTTACCTTCAATCCTATCTGAGGTGGTAGGTGAAAGCACTTTTTTGGGGGATGGTGTATGATAATAATAGCTTCTATGTTTTGTTTATGGTTATGAATAAGTAATAATGTGAAATCTGAAAGTAGCTGTGAGAATCATCTGTGCAACTTTTAGATTGTTTCAGGCATTTTCTTTAAGCATGCTTTGCATGTTGCTACAGTTCCCATCTGTTGCACCTGCACTGTCTCTTAAATGATGGGAAAATGGCATTCCCTTATCCTTCAAGGCAGGAATCCCAGTTATCTATTCTGGAAACATCCAAAAATGTGGCAAATTAGGTGAACCAGAAACCAAAAGGGAATAACTGAGACTCTCCCTTTGGACACACCACCATGAGCTACCTTTTGCTTCAACACATGAGATATATTGTTCATAAAGAGCAGGTTTTCACAAAGAGATCTGTAGTTGTTGCTGTAATTAAAGCTCAAATACAAATGCCTCCCCTAGACTCTGTGTCTGTATGACCATCTGGGCTTGCACTGCTGAAAGATTTTCAGGGTTATAGCTCCAGATTGCTAAGTGTTGATATATCTTAACATTTTCATTAAAAAAGGCACATACAATATGGGGAACTGATTTAAAAACAAAAGAAAGATTGTGAGTATTTTCAGTTTTGGATTATAGTAAATATTCTTCAATAAGAGACCATCATAGGAATGTCTCACAGTGATGCTAGCAGAACTTCATAACTGCTGTATCTATTGGCTTCACTTACACAGTCCAAAATTCTCATTTAAGAAGAACATTTATTGGGGTTTAAATAAATATATCTAACAATATTCTTGTGTTCAAACAGAGGTCCAGTTAATTGAGTTTCACATTCTTTTCTTTCTGAGTGCAGTTTCCTTACTCCCCACACTTGCATTACTCAGTATAATGCTCATATATAAGATGGGGTCAGTAAGTCTGCTTCAGCCTGATGATTTTTTGAGTGCTCATTAGCTGGAGTGTGTTAAGTTGATGAGAGTCAGTGCACAGAAATAGCTAATTTTAGGTTTCTCCCCAGCATCTTTGCAGTTCTACTTGCTGTTCACCTTTGAAAATGCAGTCATTAGTCTCTTCTTTGACAATAACACCTAGTCTGTTCATTTTTATTTATTTTTTTTTAATTGAATTGATTTCAGTTATTTTCCCTAGCCTGTAGCCTCATAGCAGTGAGTAGATGGAAAGTCTTGCTGGATTTGTTCTGACCCTGGCTCTATTGCTGGTGACCCTATGAACTGTTGCCCTGACTTGTTTCTCTGTATCAGCTCTATCTTCAGAAGGCTTGGCCCACAACTACAAGTTAGCTGATAATTCCTCTTACGCCTTGGAAGGTTGCCTATTTTTTCCCTCCACTTTCTTGAGTTCATTAAAACTCAAGGAAAGAAACTTGACTGTGCCTCTCAAGTCAGTAGGACATATTCTGAAGAACCTCTGGAAAATAATGCACTGTTGTTCTTCTGAAGTCGCATTTCAAAGTGAAATCAGCTTTCAGACCTTTCCATTTACGTGTAAAGCAATGACCTTCCTTTTTAGAAGCGAGCAGAAGCTGTAGAATTTCCAGTTATGTGATCTTGGAAAAATACTTGGCCTATGTATTTCTTTACTTTAACTTTCCTTCTGGGAATATAGTATGCTGTAATGAACATGGAAAAATGGAAGTGTTGGAGGATGCCAGCAGCAGCTAAAGCTTTGCAGCAGGAATGCAGCTTGTGGTTGCGTTAGAAGAGATTTGCAATCAAATCCAAGGGTTTTTTTTCTGTTAGTTGAAGAGCTGGTGCACAGCTACAGTCTTCAAAACTTTATATGGAGTGGCTAATTCTTTGTGGGCACGTTTATTTGCGTGAGAAGTTCTTTCCAAGTTATCGCACCACAATCAGTGATGAAGTGCTAAGCAGCTATATAAGGATTTGGCTGTGCTCAGAAATCTCCTGCAGAAGTGAGGTTGGGCTCTCTGGAGCTAGCTAACAATCACAGAGTCCATATGCCTGAGTGCTATGGGGGCAGTGAAGGAATGACACAACTGAAAACAAAATTCCCTTTGTTAAAATATTAGAAAAGCTTGCTAACAGACTTTTGGGAACACATTATGTTACCTAGTTAACTTAATATCCTCAAATTTTATACTTGTATATATATTTGTAACCTCAGAGTTCCAAAAGTCATTTGGAACAATAAAATAGAATCTGGTGCAGTCTTTGTGGAAGATAATCCTTTAGAAAAGAAAAAAATTGAAAATGTTTCATAAAATTAAGATGTGTCTGTGATACCAGATGGTCATAAATCTCTATGTAATGTATGCACAGTTTTGTAAGAGAATCACAGTGGATGCATACAGGACTGTGGATAGTCAGAAGTGCAATGAAGAGAGCAGCCTGGTTCATTGATGAGAATGATGTACAACTGCATGGATCTAGCAGCTCCCCTTCCTGACTCTACCAGCCTGCACAGTTTGGATTCTTACTATCAAGGAGACGTAAATGGTTTTTGATTTCTATATAGCAAGTTGCTGTTAGAAACCAGAAATCAGACCTGGCCAGGTAGACAGCTGAGGCTGAAACTTAGTGCAGCTGCCCCATGATAACCTGTGCTGACCCATTAATTAGAAACTTTATTTAAACCAAAAGAAATAACATATTCTTGGAGAATCATGGTGTGCAAGTTCCATATGAACTTAATGTCAGAAGACTATGGAGCTTAAAATTAAATTCTGCAGAAGGTGGATTGATAGGGAAAGTACATATTTCCCAAGATGAGGAAACAACAAGTCTGTTAGTGCTTATGGTTCGTAAATGCATTATCTAGACCTGGATGATTTTCTTTTTAAAACGGTGTATATTTGGGGTCACAAAATCTATTAAAATTTGTGGAATGATTTGTAACAATTGTTCTAAATTGTATTGTGATCTGTCATTATAATCAAGTGGAAAAACCTATTTGAAGAAATGTTTGAACTAAGAACAGGAAACTTGATGTCTGTCAATTTCTGACAGAAGAAATTTTCAACTCAGTATCTTGTTTAAGAGATGCAGATTAGATTCATCTGTCAAGCCATAAATTAAGGAAATCAGTGTATCATATCTGGAACACTGTTTATAAGTGTCAGATAGGTTCCTCATTAACAAATATTATATGAACTCTAAACATTAAACAGATGTTCTTGAGAACAGGTGGTTTCTTTAAACCATTGTAAATTATGTACTCTTAAATATTACACTATGTGGTGGAAATAGATCATTTTTTTTGTAACACATAAATGTTTGGAATTGATAGGAGGTGTGCACAAAAGAAAAAAATAATGTTAAAGTTGTCAGACTGAATTAATGCTGTCAGTTAGGATGAACAGGCCATGAGCATAATCCTTCCCTTGAAGTTGTCCTCTCTTGCCAAAATCGTTTGTTGAGTCCTTTGAAGATCCCAGCCAGTCGTCAGCATTTATGGCTATTACATGTTCCCTTCTTACTGGTTCCACAGCCATGTGGTTCATCATTTGGTATTCATCTCACTGTTGTTTACCTCAACCACTTGGCTTAAGTCATACTGTGAAACGTATTACAAATATGAAGACCTAAAGGTGTAATTTGACACAGACATGTGCCAGCTCGCTTATTTCTGAAGAGTGTTTTAAGGTATCTCACAAGGCATAGCTCTTTTTCTTCAAAAATAAAAGTGATAATAAATTCCATTGCTCTTTATTTCTTAAAAAGGTCGTCTTCAAAAGAAGGCACAGTTGGTTATTTGTGTTGTTGCTGAATAATACTTGGGAGGCTTCAAAATAAAAACGCTTGGTCTAACATGTGCACTCATTGGTTGAGTCGTGTGTAAAGGCTGGTAGCTCTACTGCTGTATGCAACTTTTGCAGTTCAGTAATTATGTGTTATTGTACCCATGGCTACTGATCCTGAGCTTTGAAAACTGACTTTTGGAGGATTTGATCTGAGTATCACAGTGTTTACACGTCACAGGCAGCATTGGGCTGTCTGGTTGGTTAGACTGGAGTAGTGAATTTGTGAGACTGGAACTTTGCATTGATGAAGGAGATTAAATGTATGGGCAAGTGGAACATGAAGAATTGGGATTAGGAGATAGTTCACCTGTATGTACTGCAGGGTTATAGGGCAACTCATTTAGTGTCTGGCAATGGGCAAACAACATATTGGTGGGCAGTTGGAATTGTCAGTTTTGAATTTGATTACCATAGCCACCATTTTTCATTTTGCTATAATCTTCTGTTAAAGCCCTTGAAAATAACAGCTTTGACTTCCAATCTATCTTAATGATTGTTGTTCAAGAGGTGTCACAGAATTTCCTTTTTTTCTGACAAGTTAGGTGTGGCCCTGGGAAAGTGCTAGAATTTTTGTATCATGTGTGAATTATTTGGGTCAGATTAGTGTGTATTTATTTATTTATTTATTTATGTTAAAAGTTTTGAGGGGTCTAACTCAACTGTATTTCTAATTCTATAGGGAAACCATCTGGAACCACCGAGTCAAGTTTCTTGAGGACAGAGTCCTGAGCTCCTGGACATCATTCACCATTTGGAATGCTGGCAAGCAAGGCAGGAAGCTCTACAGAAGTTTGTCACCAGCTAATCAGAAAAAGGTATACCATTAAGGGTTGGTAAAACCTGTACAATATCACTTTCTCCTTCCTGCAGTGAGACTCCTTGCTTCGTCCTACATTCCATAGTAGCATTCTCATAAAAAATTCTCAATACTCTTATGAACTTCTACTTCTAAAATGCTCTGTTACATTATCTAAAGTGTACTGAGTGTAGTTTATCATCGGCACTCTAGTTCCTGCTTGCTCGTGACTAAGCATAGCAATAGCATAGACATTCTGTCATTGCTTATGGTACTGTTGTGTAAGTAACCTTTGCAGTAGCCAGGTACACCAGGTGAGTCAAGTAACACTTTGCATGGTACAATACTGAACTGCCTTATATATGTCAATTGAGTGTGTTTGCCCAGTTCCTAATTGGATACTACATGGGTCCCTGACAGATGCTGAGCAGTGTAGTTTGTATTTGGTAAGTGATTAGGCTTTAACCTCCTTTTGAAAAATAGAGGGTGCTGTGTGGGGAGCAGGAAAGTAGACTGCTGTACGTGTTGTACAGTTGAAAATGTTGAGGTCACTTAGAGTTGCCAGTGGGGGATTGGGTGGAGGTTTTATCTGAGTTTAAATATCTTACTTTTATAAATATTGTTTTATGGAATAAGTTTTTGGTTAGATAAAGGCTTTAAGGCTAATGTCAAATGGCTGTTTCTTATAAAGAGCCACAGAACATTGATTTTATTACCAAACATGTTTTCCTTTCATAAGAATATGGATGGGAAAACAAAATGACAAATATGTATATATAAACCCAGTTAATGTAGTTGCCCAGAGGCCACACAAGTGGAAATAAATAAATAAATAAATAAAAGAATCTGTATGTCTGTAGTTGACATTAATGAGTAGAAGTGGAAGGCATTCACACGAGAGACGTACAACACGAGAACTGAACCTGAATTTCCAGATTGATATTGCAGTACCATATGTCTGTCACTGATATAATGTGGTAATGGGTGAACTGTATGAAATAATGCTAACATTCTGTCTTCAATCAGTACAATCTGCCTCACTCAAAGAAGGCAGAGCTGTCTGTTAGATGTTCTCAGCTATCTTGATCATGCAGTGCAGTGTGCATGTGAGGAGGGGTGTTGTTAAGAAAACATTTTCTTTGTTAGAGTTTTGCAGAGCACTTTGTGAATTTCTCTGATTTACTAATAACCATTGCAAGTTTTTATCTATAAAATGATAAGAAATAGGAAATAAATTCCAAGGGAAGAGATGGTAGCTAATACTATGCTAATATCATGCAAGTAGGGTTTATGAGATGTGACAGAAACTGGAAAATGACGTTTTTGTGGCAGTCTCACCTTCTTAGGTCTTGGGTTTGGTTTTTTTTTTGTTTGTTTTTTATACCAAGGTTACATAGAGGTTGACATTAAGGTAGAACAACACTCTAGCTTTGTGTTACGTTTGCCACCTTGTTTTTTAGGTGACTCATTCATAACTTCACATCCTGTTCAGCAAACAGGATGATAATCTGAAGATGCAGAGAAGATAAAAAGGATGAGAAAGTTATTGGGTTTTGTGCTGTTTAGCTGCTGAAGGATCAAAGTTTGCCTCTCGTTCAGTGACTAACAACTTTTAATTCCCCAGTATGCTAGCACTGACAGTGTGGTTCTAATTAACTGGACCTTGATATTCTCTCCAGCTGACCCTTACTTAACATTTGCTTTGGCAGTGTTGCAGGCTGTGATACTGTTTTCCTTCTGCTACTGCTATAGTTACACGTATTGGAGAATGCTTTAGTTTGATATTGAAACATTGCATTGAGCATTAACTCATTAATTACTGGCTGTGACACCCAGATGTATATAGCAAGAGCTAAACATGCCAGCTGTAGGTGGACAAGCCAAATAAGACTGTGAATGTACTGCAGAACTATTGCTGCAATAAAGCCAAACCTTGATTCCTAATACCTTGTATAGAGCAGTAAACCTTATCCAGTAAGTCCAGCATGTTATCTTCAGATATGTTCACAGATTTTCTTGAAGACTGACAAAAATAAATAGCTTTAGAACGTGGCTTATGGTCATCCTAAGTGAAGTCAGAGGTCTCTCTTTAGGTTGCTAATTGCTGATGAAATTATTATCTGTAGTGACTAAAGCCTAGTTTTATGTTGTTGTTCAGGCTTACTCATAGCTTTTCTAAAGGTGAGATCCCAAGAATATCCATCTCAGACAAAAATAAAGCTTAAATCCATTCTGTGATTCTATGAAATCCTATGCTGATGCTTCATAGTTGGTCACTGGCAGAAGCTGTCTATGCAATTCAATCATCTTGCTTCTCTGAATGCTAACTAAAGGATTATGCTGCTGAGGTTTCAAGAAATAAATTCATAAAATTTGCATTATAACTCATGTGAATTATTATTCCAAAGTAGTTACAATTAAAAAAATAGGCTAGTTAAGCTTTGTGTTATACTTTTCTTCAAAAACTGAGGTGTTTCCTCAACTCTTGCCGAAGACCGTAAAATCCGAATAGAAGGTGGAAAATAGTTGTTGCTTCATCCTGTACATTCCTTAAGAACCAGTAGCATACTTTTTCTTTCTCACTCTTTAAAGGTTATTTGAACAAAAGATAAGCTTTTGAGTACTCTGTTAATAATAATAGAGATCCAGGATCTTTCTATCAGAATGAGAGAGGTAGCTGTTCCCTCTGCTCACAGCTGAAGTGCTGCAATCAGAAGAAGGACAGAGCTGTTGGGGTGGGTCCAGAGGGGGCCATGAGAATGCACAGAGGGCTGGAGCACCTCTCCTATGGATACAGGCTGAGAGCTGGGGGAGTTCAGCCTGGAGGAGAGAAGGGTCCAGGGAGAACCCTTGCAGCCCCTAGAGGACTCTTTGGTGGGGAGTGTAGTGACAGGACAGGGAGTAACAGATTTAAAAAGAGGGGAAATTTAGGTCAGATGTGAGGGGGGAATTCTTTACTCAGAGGGTGCTGAGGCCCTGGCACTGCTGCCCAAAGAAGCTGAACCCTGGAGGTTCCCGAGGAGGAAGGGCATCCAGTCCATGAAGGGGTTGGGGCTGGGTGGGCTGACAGTCTCTTCCAGCCCAAACCATGCTGTGGTTCTATGATCTGCAAATAGAATCTATTATTATACAGTTACCACATTCTGCTCTGAAGATCCAGTTTTGAATGTGACCTTTATAAAGCAATGCAAGTCAGATTGCCAGAGCATGCTGTAGAATTTAACTGACTAAATTTCATTTCATATTTTACACTTTAAGTTGGTTTAAACTTGTGAAAATTTCACTTTTGCTCTGTTTTATGGCTGCTGCATCCTTTTACTGAGATTCAGAATCTCATAAACAGTCATTAGACTGATTTCAGTTGGGATGTGGAATCACAGTAGAGTTTTTTTTTCTAAACTGGGAATATCTGTATGAAATGTGGGGCTCATACAGTAAAACAAATAATAAGGAAACCATACATTTCTAGGATTTTTACAGTGTCATAAACAAGCAATTATATTTCTAATACTGACTTGGTTTTTTGTGGAGTGTTTGGGGTGGGGGGAGGAAATGCTGAATGCCAAACAGCAAAATACAAAATTTTGGCAGTGCTGAGAAGTAGCAGTCTTTGTTTGTTTGTACTCGCTAACACATCATGACTTTAGACTGTTTGGAAAACAGTCTCAGTTAGAATTATGATTATATCAAAGGAGAAAAGGAGCCCTTTTTGAAGCTATTTTCTGTCTTTTCCTTTGGACATCTGTGTGGTGAGTACTAAAATAATGCCTTTTTTCCAAAGTGTTCAAGCAAAGATCCAAGGTTCTGTATTTTTACTAAACAGTAACACAAGGAAAAAAATTATTCAACTAGTAGGGTTTTATTTATGAATTAATTAACAGGATCTCAGCATTCTTAGGGAAATTCTGTTTCCTGTCTGTTCCCTTCTTGATTCACACAGTTGACAGTGGTTTAGTATTAGCATTTCTGCAAGACTGAAGTCGAACAGACCTTTTTTTGTTTTAAACACATCCGTCTTGTCTATAATTTGCAGCTGAAGATGGAAACCAAATGTTTTTGGGACACTCCATATGCCTGGAGGGTTTCTGAGCTGTCTTGTCCACTCTTTTATTCTCCATCAAACTTTAGCTAAAAAGAGAACTTTAAGCATTAACATTTTGTGTCATTTCCGATGGCTGAAAATAGTTCAAGTAGTGAACAGAAAAGGAGTGGGGAAGGACAAAATAAGCATCAGCAAATGAGTGGCATAGAAACAGTACTTGTACACACCCAGCCCCTGAAATTTCTGTATCCTATCCACCACTGGCAAAGTGGAAAGCTTCAAGAAAGTATTTTGTACACCCTTTCTCCTAACTCATTAATCTTTTAAAACCATCCGTATTGTTTCGTGTTAATTTTTCTTTACCTTTTTCTCATATATCAAGAGCAGCATCACTAAGCTGTGTACTCTCCAAAGCAAGAAATGTTTAAGATTTGTAGCATTTTAACTGGAGTGTGTGAATGGCAAGGTGAGAGACTGAAGTGGGGAATGGTCAAAGAAATTAAGGGAAGAATATTGCTCCCACCACTACTGTGGAGCACAAGGTAGAATGACTGTGTAAAAGCAAGTTAAAAGAGAGCTCACAGAGCAAAGGGAGACAGATGGAATTTAAAACCTTCATTTTAGTCCAGGTATAAAGCATCCTAAAATGAAGGTTCTATTTTACCACTTATTTTGGACCACAGTAATATTTCATACTGAAATATGGTGGGGAAATGTCTCTGCTGCTTGCAGGCATGAAGGTGCATTTTTTTTTTATTTCTGTTTTGTCAGTATAGATTGTGAGGCATGCATACCTGAAAAGTTCCTGGTGTAACCTTTCTAGTTAAGTGTCCTAGAGAAATGAGAGTCTTACAAGTAGTTCCCATAGTGTTATGTCCAAATGCAGTGATGCTTTGTATGTAGCAAGGGGAATTTTGTACATTCAAAATTTAGGAGCTAATTTTGCATGTTGTATTCTGGCATGAATATTCTTTTCAACAAGTTTGGTATGTATATGTGTAAAGAGGGAAGATGATGGTGTCTTCAATGGAGTACTGTCTTTAAATGGATACATGACATGCAAATGGGAATTTAGAGATGCATAGCTTTTTTCATGGTGTAATGCTAACTAGGTGAAATGAAAGCAACATCCTGATACTGAAATCAATCAGACTGTGACTGAGAATTGCCTGTTCTCTTTGTGGTTCCTCCTATGGCATGCTGAAGATGTTTCTGCCTCTGCATGCCCCTTGATCTGTTTGTCATTACTTGTATCTATTTAAACTTACATTATAATGTTTTCCATTGCTTTGTTTTGACATGAATGGCCAAAATTGATTTAACATTTGCAGAGATGTATATTAACGTGCTTCCGAGGCTTTATACAAGTTTGAATGAAAGAATTATAAATAGTTGAATCAGGAAGGTCACTAGAAGTTTAAAATGTATGAAGGACTGTGTGATCAGTAGAAGACATGGAGAGAATGCAGTAGAGAAGATCACATATAAGATTGTTTTGGAGAGGCTTTCAGACTGTTGTCTTTAATGAAATTTAATGAGACCAACTGGTACAATCTGGAGGGAGAGGACATTGTACAAATGACCACCTATCTAAAGGGTTGTCCTTTTTTTTCTCTGTCAGTCAACTAAGATGTTCCCTTTCCTCTGTTAAACTTGCCTCTCAATCCTCCTGCCCATGCCTATAACACATCTTCAGAATTTGCTGTGATTAAGTTTCACTGCTTTGTGTCAATGGTCACTACAGACTTAAAGCCATATCACAGGTGAAAATAAGATGAAGGAATAAAATCCTATGAACATCATACACCATGAAAGGACAGTATTAGACGGATTCATTTTTCTAGCTTTTCCACTAACACGTCTGAATAGAATGGGAATTACTAAGAAATATTCTCTTGAGAAGCCAACCAGACAGTGAGTGAATTAAGCATGAAACAATTGAACTGTGTATAACAGTAACACAGTTCAAACAGTTAGATAATTACAGTTGCACCTTCAGCCCACTCTTACTGACTTCTTAGGCTGTGCATGTGGAGTAGGATTAATCTCCTGCCCATTAATCTCTTTTTACCAGGGAGGTCTGATAGTCCAAGCCTGTGTGTCCCTGCACACAGCTGCTGTGTTTATTAAAAAGAACCAGCCAGAAGCATGCTTTTATCTTCCTCAAGTTTTTCCCCTAGATTTGAGTAAATAAATGATCTTTTGAGCCATATAAACTTTCTCTTCAGAAGGAAAAAACTGTTTCTCCATTCCCTTTACACCACTGTTAATGTGTGTTATAATCTATAACTGTTACTGCTAGTAATTATGTAGGTTGTGTATAACAAATATCTCTCTCTTCCAATTTTTAATTGAGAAAAATAGCAATTTTTATTTGTTTGTTTTGAAGGTGCACAGATTTGCCTGTGATGTTCAAAACAAAAATGCATAAACTTTCATGTGTTTTCTTAAAACCGAAGTGTGACCTGAAGGCACAGTAAGCTTCAGTGATGCCATGTTGTCAGTTGCATTGCAAATGAATTATTTTGCTGGGAGGAGGAAAAAAAAAAAAGCCTGAGACTCTTTTATGGATTTATAGTTCATTGTTTCCACCCTAGAAGGCAGTAGCTCCTGTATGGGTAAATGAACTTCATAGGAGATGCAAGATACATGCCCATTAGTGCAAGAAAAAAAATAGACTACTTGGGTAAGCCTAATAGCTTAACATAAATATCTCAAATAAGCCTGATGCCTTGAGTTCCCCTTCTTGAATAAACAACTGTGTGCAAGACCCTGATTTGTCTCCAGACAGATTTTCTTTAATTGGAAAATAGTGTGTGGCAGAAAATAGTTGACTTGCATTTTGGCCACCCACATGGTGTACAGTCTGTCAGAAAATCTGCCCACTGAAGTCTCTAATGTTGTAGATACCAGGTTTAAGGTGGCTGAATCCATTGAAAATCAGATGTGCAGATACGTACCATCAGAGTATGAGAATGAAGTTTACTGTGCTCAGTCTTTGCTCATCTTTGCCCACACCTTTTGTTTTTTCAGCTGCAGTAAGCTATAGCGTTGGCTGGGGAAAGCAGAGTTGGGGGTGTATTAATTTGCCCAAGCACAGAGACAAAAGAGAACCTAGGGAAGATGTTGGTTCCTTGTGCTTGAAAAAGTTGCCTGTGATTAGGGCTGTCTATCCCAGCCTGCATCAGCCACAGAGACCTCGTACAACATCTGTTATCTTCCTAATACTTCTCTGCACTCCATCTTAAATTCCATTACAAAGTCTGAAGCATGGGCTGTGTCCTTAGTGTGACCCCTGCATCAGGAGCACCCAGAGCAGAAGTCTGGATCTACTGGCCTGAAACATGATTCAGCTACTCCTACAGCTCCAAAGTGAAAATGTAATGTTTCCTTAATGTTCTTTTCCTCATTGGTGAACCAAGAAAGAATGCAGAAGCTCAGCATTAGGACACTAATGTTCTTGTGTCAGTGTCCCCTGTTGTGCAAACAGAATGAGGTCATTTTAGGTAAAATTAAATTATCTTAAAGGAGGAAAATGGGGGAGAGATGCATGTAGGTACTGAAAGTAAGCCAGCCTTCTGCAGCTTCTCTGACTTAGTAAATTAATATACAGCTGTTTGGCTATTCAGATTTTCCCAGTGTTAAGTGTTGTTAATCAATTTTTAATGCAACGATTAAAAAGATAGGAAAACTGCTACCCAGCTTTCACCAGAATAATTGATTTCTGCAAGACCTTGAATACCTCCACCGTTCTGCTTCAGTGTAAAATTGCTGTGCAGATGATAATAGATCCAAAGGAAGTCAGAGGAAAGCATAGCTACATTTCTTTTTAAAAGTCTTACAAAACGTTAGTGTCAAATTAATGGTTCTAGAATGAGACCACTGTGCATTTTGGATTGCAGGCATTTACTATGCCTGTGTATTTATGGGGAATGCAAATTAAAAAAAATGTAAAATATTTGGCAACAGGGGCTGTAAATAATGCTTCCATAACTACGTTAAGAATAACAAAAACACAGCAGTAACTGCATGCATTTAAACAACAAAATCTGCTGCAGTTGAAAATAGAGATAAAATCCAGAGGTCAACACTAGACTTGGTGTCTGTGTCTGAGAACTGAGGCTGGTATTACCAGAGCATCCATAGCAATAGTGCAGCACTGCAGTATCTTGTAGTAGCAGATGTGCTTGGACTGGATGGAAAAAGGAAGGTCTGTACCATCAAATCTTCTGGTGTTTAATGGATGTGCTGCAATGAGGAGGCTATTCTGCCTTTACTTTACTCAGCATGTTGCTGAGGATGTGAAGTTAATAATGATCTCATATGTTTTTTCTTACAGTGACTTTCAGCATCTGTTTTCATGTTCATGAAAACATCATCTGCTCAGCCAACTGCAAACGTTGCCTGTCTCACTAAGATAAACATGGAAGTGATTTAATGTTTTTAATCACCATAGGACCATGGTGCATTGCCCTATTCCTCGTGTTCATTCACACGCCTTTAGCATTCCATTGATAAACTACAAGTGGTAGCAAAGAATGGCATTAAAGTGTTCTGCTGCTTCTCTTCCAGGTAACTGCATTTTGTGATGTTGATGAAAAGAAAATAGCAAAAGGATTCTACACTTTCGAAGAATCTGAGGTTGGTTACTTTTGCATTCATTACTGTGATCTGAAATTGTTCTGAGAAATGCGATGAAAGAATATATCACACATTTTTAATATTGTGTAACAACTCATTTTGGTAGGAGACCATGACTAGTGGTTAGAGGCAAGGAGGCCATGACTATGTAGGAGACTAGATAGCTGGGGATCAATACCACAGTGCCAACTATGGAGCTGGAATCCCTGTCTGTATTGCTCCCAGGAATGAGGCTACCTCATCTGTAATGGTGACTGAGGAACTATCACTGAATAGTGTTGTTTCAGGAAAGATATAAACCAGCACAAAGTGTGATTCTTCTTTAGGAATGGGTTTTATATAGATGCCACTAGACCCTACAAAAAAGAACAGAGTTATATTCTGGAGGACTTACAGATGCAAACATCCTGCCCTAATTAAGGGAAAAGTAGAAGGAAGAATATGGAGATGTGTGAGATGGTTTGGAGATTTGTGACATGGTATTTCCACTGTTAACAAATTGTGATGGCAGCAAACCTCTTCCAAACAGTTCATCTTCCAGGCTGAAGCAGACAGGCAGGGGTACCTCATGTTAACTGAAGTCAGCTTAAAAAGCAAATATATATATATATTCTGATGGGATAAAGTATTGCCTTCCCTGACAGTTTTACTTATAGGTGAGAGTAGCATTTGATGGATTAAAGTCTGATGTCTACTAATTTAAAAGGAATGAATTATAATGTATCTATAGATTAATTACAGTCATACTATACTTAAATGAGACTTTAACTGATAGATTTCCTTGGTGCCTACAATTGTAGGCAGAAATACTTTATTCCATAGAGAAGGAATAGATGTTTGGATGGCAATAAACAAGTCATATAGAAAAAGTTGTCCTGTTACAGTATTTATTTAATGGTAGCAATTAGCTCCAAGGTCTGGAGTAAATTTTCATCTGGATTCAGTCCCTCAAAGAGTCAGCAGCAGGACAGTTCTCAGGTTCACTGGGCACTTGGTCAGGTCCTTGGGAGTGCAGTCTGACACTATGGCTCAGTTGGTCTAGCTGCAGGGGTGGTCTGACCTCAGCCCCACACTCCCACTGCCTTGTTTATACTGGGTCTAGCAGTCTTGTGGCTAAAGGATGACAATTCAGTTAGCTGATCTGGCAGAAAAAGAGCCCTCGAAAGTAGTTTTCCAGCACGTTATCTTGTGAATAAAATTACCCAGAGGTTGCTGTGGGAAGGGTAAGGGAGCATCTCCCCAGATGCAGCTTATGATTAGACTAGAGTAATTATGGAATCAGACCCTGTACTGGGAGGGTGCTTCCCAGCTGCATGAAAGCAGTCAGAATTGAGGATTTTGACCAGGAATATTGACTCAGTACCTACCTCCAGTTAGTAATACTATTGACATATCTGTTACAGATCCTGTGCTTATGTCTTCCTAACCTGTAGCCATTCTCCCAGATTGGTCATAAATAAAATTATACTGCAAACTGGTGTGAATCCGTAGAAGATTCTGCAGCTTGGATCCATGGTGAAGTCTCAGTTGGGCATCAGCCATTTGACAGCTCTAACTGAAAGGGAAGGATTCTGCTTTTGTTTCTGCTGCTTGCCTTGTGCCTGCCTGGATGCTTCTGTGATGGCACATTAAGCTGATTCAGCTCACTGAAGGGATAGAACCAGCTCAAAAGAAAAACAACAGAAGAATATATAGCATTTGAAGTGATAGGCTATTATAACAACATACCTTGCAGTCAGATCCAAGAGAAATTCATCTGGGGGAAGGGCTAAATGGCAGAGCTTGAGATAACCTGGAGGAGAGGAATGAGAGCTTCTCCTTTCAACAGCAGAAAGCTTTTAATTAAGATCTTTATTCAAAGAAAAACAATTACACTGAAAGATTATGGTAAGAAAGTAATGGGTTCTTAAAATGACTGGGAAAATGATGAATGGAGCTGTGTGATTATGTGGACTGTTTAAAATGGGGTCTCGAATTTAGCTTTTCCTCTTCTACTGTTTAATAGTTGCTAAAACTAAAACAAGTACCCACGCCTGCTTCTTAACTGTTTGACTGCTCTGCTTGCAGGAGAGACCAAAACCAAAAATTCCTGTATGTCACTTCAGAGAAGCAACTCCACCTTTCATTATCTGTGTGAAGCAGGTGAGTACCCTTAGCTGCATGTACAAAATCAGTAATTGCTCCTTTTTGAAATCAATTTCTAATTATTTTCCCAGAAGCTTTTACTATACAATTGAATAGGCCTTATAACTAATTGTGCAGAGTATCTCACAGTTTTAAAACAGCATTATTAAGAAATGTAATATTAAGAATGTTAAAAATTACAGCCTCAGTAAAGGAGCTTGGATCTGTTTTACGTTCTTGCCCAACATTATGTGCACAAATGAGGATATATAGTTGGTCCCCTGATCTTGTTTATTCCTAAAACATTGCAGCCCCATGTGTTTCTTGGCTTTATATATATATTTTTTTTAAATCAGACCTTGAAAACTATTTTGTTTTGGCACTGTGAATTCTGACACCACTTCCGTGGCTGGCCGTGGTAATTGGTCTAGAAGATGATAACCAGTAGCAGTTTTGCTGTTATCCCACTATACTGTGCTATTATTTTAAATATAACACAGAAGATTTAAAGCACAACAGCAACTACACTGTAGTTGTAAATGTTAGTTTAAAAGTCTGTAAAAGTAACTAATACTTGAAGCCACATAGAAATGTGGATATTTTAAAACTGTTGTAGATTTGCTCAAAGATAATTAGCTGAATCACATCTCATACAGTTCCCTTTTAACTTAGCCCTCCCAACTGTACAGCCAACTCTGAGATCATAACTTCAGTTGTGAAGCCAGACTGAGAGTACCTCAGGGCATTATCATGTAGTGTTGGCTGATGAACTGTTGGATAAACTAGTGATATTACAACTAACTTAATTTTTCATACTACATACAATGGTGGGTGGAAGTCCCCAGACAAAACATCTGTGCAACCTGTTATGAAGCACGTCTAATTTGTGAAGTCCTCACAATGAGGCTGTTACACAGCATCTGCCTGAAGGCACTGCTCCATGACTTCACTTGTGATGGCAGAATGTTTTCTGCTTTTTGCCACTGAGCATTTCCTACTGTTAATCAATGAATATTAAGCAGTTATTTTTTTATTGGAAATAGAATTTGACCTAAATGAAGTATTCTTAGAGCTTGTGAAGTTATTTCTAAAGTAGCAGCTTACTTTCTAGGAGAATGCAGTGAAGGCAGCAGCCATTCATATGGGGCTGACTCTGGAGACTGCAGGCAGGTTTTGTCCTTGCCCATCTTGCTTTGTGATTGAGATGCACAGTTGGACACCACTGCAGTTGGTGCTATAAGACCTGATGGCAAGGGCACCATAGTGCAGAGGTAAAAAAAAATCAGTATGCAAAAAGTTCCAGCAGCATTGTACCCTGGGCAAGTAAGAGTGTCCAAAGGGACAAGAAAATGATGAGAATTAACTTGCATAACAACATACCAGAAGCCCACTACAGAGCTTGTCCTTGTGTAAATTTTAAGTGTACCTGTTAACAATCCAAACCTCACAGTACACCTGTGTCATTATGCCATGTTATTGTTCTAATACTATGAAGATAAGGAATCTGGTTAGGAGGACAAAGACATTTATAATGAAGAGCTGAAACAGGGTATTTGTCAGTAGTGCTGAACACACTGATATTGCCTGAGAAACCTCAGGTAATGTATAAAGATGTAAAAAACATAGATATCTGTACCAAAGTGTGGTAAATGTAAAAGCCAGGAAAGAGAAAAGGCCTCGGAGGGTCTCAGCAGCAAGCAGCGATGCTGTGAGTCGCACTCCCAAACCCACTGTGCTGGACCCTCCTTTCTGCTGCCGCTGGGTTTTGCAGCTGATCTTCAGGAAGTTTTACAACCCCTCTTTCAGCCATCGTCATACTTGCTGGATTTAATGACTGCTATGAGTCTCCGTGGAGGCAGCTGGAATCTACAAAATCCCATTCTTAGTACTGGCAAGGTTGTGCCGGGATTGAAATGGCCACGCTTTTCAGTAGTAGTTTTGTCATGGAAAGTAGTCTTCTACCAAAACAAAACAAGCTGATAAATGTCTGTGGTTTAAAATATTCAGGTATCCTGTCTGTAGCAGCTTTCAAACTTCTGGGTCTGACCGCTAAAGGAAATGGTTTGTAAATGGGCTGAGAAGAGCAGAGTAATGAACTTTCATTCATCTGTGTTGCTATTGTGCAGAACACCGCGGGTTGGTCCTGCCTGT
This sequence comes from Odontophorus gujanensis, assembly GCA_013399175.1. Classification (NCBI taxonomy): domain Eukaryota; kingdom Metazoa; phylum Chordata; class Aves; order Galliformes; family Odontophoridae; genus Odontophorus; species Odontophorus gujanensis. Next base: position 514,780 of record VXAB01002085.1, read on the forward strand.
ATTTATAGACTGAGTTTGCCTTGCTTTCCGTGCAGCCCACATCTGAAGGATCGGCTAAAAGCAAACCTTCCCAGCTGCTTTTCTTTATTCACCTCCTCTTCATTTCCCCTTCCAATGTGTTTGTCAAACGAAAAAGTGTGGTAGAGGATGCATGCACACATAAATATTAGGGCTGCATCAAATGAAAAATGCTCTCTACTTTCTAACAGTTATTTCTTGCCCTCTGGTTGGTTGCTCACATATATCGAATGGAACTCTGCAAAAACTGTTGATGTCAGGAGTTAAGTCCCAAGCTGGTGTGAAAGACATTACCACCATCGAAACATGAAATTCCTCTGCATGAAGGATGCTGTGTGGGGACCAACACAGTCCCCGTGTTTGATCCGTTATGAAGTGTCTGTATGCTCAAACTATTCAGGACAAGTAGACTGACCCAGCTCTGGTGGTGTTGCTAACAGACAAAGCCCTGCTGAGTGGAGGGACATTTCTTGTGTACACAAACATGTGTGGATGCAGCACACGCAGCTGAGCAGGAGTCTCCTCCTGGAACTGCTTCAGTGTTGTGAGCAATTGTAGGAAGCTGACGTACAGCAGATCTAGCTGCAGAGACTGTGCAGTGCTTTGCTTTAATAGAAGTCATCAACAAGTTTGTAAACATCCCAGACTTCCGAATTTATTATTTACAAATATAGATTAATCAGCATCCTTCTGAAGAAGTGTTCAGGGCCCTTACTGGTTTTTGTTTTGCCTTTCATGGCCAAAAATTATTTTTAGTAATGACACAGACAAAACCTGCATGTTTATAAGCAGCTGTAAGAGGGTAATTTTGAAGATTAGATATGTTTATTACGTGGGGTTGCCTGCGAGAATTGATTCTGATGGCAGTGTACTTCAAGCACTCTTTGCTTATTTATTTTCTCTGGCAGTTCCCTGCTAGAGCAGCATTACTGGTAAATCCTTTTTGAAAAAGCAGTGGTACTATTTTCGTTGAGTTTGCTTTTAGAATGGCTTCACAAAGGGCTGAAACTCTGTGCTCTGGTGTGTGTATGCTCCAGAGCTCAGGAGCATAAAACCATGGCTTCAGCTCCCCGAAGCTGTGTAGCAGCCTGCAGTACCACTTCACCTAAGGGTCTGCACTGCGTGTGCTCTCTTGCTTTGAGATAAAAGCAAAATGCTTAGAAATCACTTATTGTGCCCTGTTTTGGCATGGCTTCCGAGTGCTTGAAATGAAAGGGATTTTCTACTGTTCTGCCTCAGTAATTAAACTAGTTCAATTGTGCAAGGTTTTCAGTACGTTTACTTTTTGACCAGTTACTGTAAAACACTGCCTTGTTCTGTCACCTCTGTCTCGTGGTCTGGGAGTGAAAGGTTTGTTTTCAACTATTCTGCTTAATTTAAGCATCTGGGCTCTTCTTTTATTTTCATTTTTTCAGCAAGCTGCACAGCACTGTTACATACACTGTGCCCAAATTTGGGTAATCTTGGGTTTATGAAATGATTAGAGGGGACTGAAGGTCATGATCAAGACCCACATTTCTAAGTAGAACTCTGCTGATGTGAGTGGTTAAGTTTTGCATTTGGGCCAACGTAAGCCTGGGATCTTAAATGAATTACAAAAGCAGGACCCAGTCCTCCAAAGTACAAAATGCTGTTGAGTGTTCTTAATATCAAGAGGTAAGAAAAACATAAATACTCAACATCTTTCACTCTCGGGCCCGTATTGCTCAGCTGAGCCATTGGTTACCTGGGTAAAGTGGAGCTCTTGCTTTAAACATCTGCCACCATGAGACCTTTTCTGCCCTTCTCCAAGTTATTCATTAGCTGTTATCATAGTTCTTTTTAACTTCTTGTAAACATCAGTGCTCAAGTTATTTATGATTGTAGTGGATATGTTTTTGTTGAAGTTCTAGATTAGATAACATTGTCTTTGTATATTTTGCCATTGCCAGTGAAAACTGAGAAACACTGCCGGTAGAAGATAATGGCATAGGAGAGAGGGGAGGGAATCTTTGAGCCTGAGCACAGCATGCTGCTTTGAGCCCACGTCTGAAATATGCAGTGTTTCCTTTCCTATCTAAGTTTAAGCAGCAGCCTGGAGGGGACAGGCAGCTTGCTTTGTAGTGGGACTGTTGATGGAGATGGCCTTGTTCTTTGAACAGCAGGCTCCAAGAAATGCCTGTGTGCTGTGTGAGCACTTCTGATGAGCTGGGAAGTTGGATATGCAGTCGGTCCTTTCTGTAAGTCAGAACGCTTTGCTTCTGAACTCAGATTTATAAAAGGTCCCAGAGCAATCCTATTGAATCCAGTTATTCTAGCCAAAGTCCAGCATTCCTCCTCCTTCAATTCCACTTTTGTTTGGGCTCTAGTTTTGTAACTTCCTGTCCTAAACACCTGCAGAGTGTTGTGCAACTTCAGTATTATTGCTACTCCAAACCATACAAAAAAACACCAAGTTAAGTTTTCTACATTATTGTGAGGTTTAATTCCTTTTTGTGATGTTCCTGAAGGAGAATCCAGTAAGGCCAACACAGAAGTGTCAGAAACACTGATGTTGGCATGGTTTTTTTAAATGACATCACAGCCATGTTAGGATCTGTTATTGCTGCCTTGAAAAGTGACTCATGGAGCAAAGCTACCAGGTTCCTGTGCAGTTAACGTAGCCACAGCTTAAAAGGAAACACCTTTACCTAAGCAAAGTATTTCAGCTGCTTGATGTTTGTTTCATCAGACAAGCTAATCATTGTTCTAAATCTACAAAGTCACTGTTCTACCAAATTCATTCCCTGGTCCATTTGCCTTCACTGGCAAACAGAGTGCCCAGAGTTGCAGATGTTTATCTTCAGAGCTCTCAGTGCAGTCCTCACATTCTACTTCAGTACACTAGACATCCAACCCCAGCCCCAAGGATATGAACTTGGTCACTCATTTCTGAGCATGTGCTTAATTTTTGAGTGGAGACATTTCTGAGCCTTGTTCTTCCTACGTTTAACTCCACTAACAGGAGATCTTTTCTGTGGAACCAAATTATGAAACCCTGCTGCAACCTGAAATAACTTTTGTCTGGTTTCTGTGGTTTTTCTTTTCCCCCTTATAGGATTTGACAGGAGGAGCATTTGAAACAAACCTGAACATGCTGAACTTGAAAGAAGGAATGGATTATTATCACTTCAACTGAAGATCAAGGCAGCAACATCAAAGCTGTGTGGTATGTCTATATCAGCACATGCAGAAAGACCAAAGTGTTAGAAATTATTAGTAACTTGTGTTTTATCAATCTTTGCTCCCAGTATCTCTTTCTAAGGAACGTACTAAAAACACCATTGATAATGGTATTGACTCATTCTGCTATTGCACAGCACTCACCTACCAACCTCATTTTGTTTGTTAAATTGTATTTCTAATTGAAATAATGATCAGATAGGGGCCATAGGATTACAAGAGGACTGTTACCACAGGGAAGCCTTAAAAATGCATCAAGCAAAGCCTATAACCATGGAAGTGTAAAAAGAGGTTTCTGTCAAGCATTGGCTGGGGCCCTCAACCAGTCCCTGCTCTTGGCTTCATTTCCTGCTACTGAGAGCAGCTTGGTGCTTCTGAAGTGAAGTTCTGCATGCAGCCAGTACTGAGGTTAAGTACAGTATCCTCTGATTCAGGACTGTTAGAAGTAGGTGTATTTTATATTATACTGTGTAAGGACATTAATGACATAGTGCACTGCCTGCAAGCCATGCTGCACAGAGCCCCAAGGCCAGCTCTGGCTGATGCACGGTATTTGAACTGAGTGCTCATTTAATTAATAGTTAGAGAATACCATGCATACATCTACACTGAATTTCACATGCCAGCCTGAGTTGGAAGTATAGTCAAGAAGTGTTGAATAACGTAATACATCATTTACAGTTTCCTGTTCAAAAAAAATCTTGCAGTGACATAGAGAGTGTAGTTTTAGAAATGAAGACCTGCAGTAGAAGACAGCAGGTCCTTCACAGAGAAGCAGATGTGGTTTTTGCTCCTCCTGAATTTTTCCTTTCTTTCAAATTTTCATAGGTGTGTATATATATACTGAACATGGCTGCTGTTCTATTTGAAGAGCTGGGACAGTGGGATTAACTGGAACCATCAAAAAACAGATGCAGTGACAACATCACACTGCTGTGCATTTGTCCTACAATCACAATGTTACTAAAGATAAATGTTGCAACTATTTCATTTTATGGTCAATAAGGAGTAGTCTGAATTCCTACCAGTTGCTTGAAGTACTGCTTTATTTCTCAAGGAAAAAGATGAAACTTCAGTTCCTAAAGCTAGTTACTATAACATTTGCTTGAATTAATTACTTGAAGAACTCTTAAGAGTCACTTTGGTGTTAGCTGAAGTGAAACTTAGGTTTCTTTGTTTGCATATGATGTAAGAAAGGTATATTTACCTGCACATATAATGAAACTCTCATAAAGATGAAGTACCAATAAGCATAGCCATTCTTACCTCCAGCAAAAGAAATCTCTTATAAGAATAATGCAGTAAGTCAGGTTTAATATTTAATGTGTAAACAGCAAGCACAGGTTGAATGGTTCCGTTCAGAACTGGAGGAGTGTAAATCATTGACATAGGACAAAAAAAAAGAAACAAAAAAAACCAACCACCACCAAAACCCAACAGGTCAATTGTGGCAGAACTGTGAAGCTGTGAAGACAAACTGCCATCTTGTGGCTATGGATAATGAATTAAGAAAAAGACAACACAGTGAGTTGTTGTTGCCTTCATAGGGCAGGCATATCTGCACAATGCCCTAACAATTCTGCCTCTTATTTTGTTCACCAGTGTACTTCACAGCTCACACTGAGAATCCAACGTTGAGATGCCACAGCAGCACCTGAACCAAGAGCTTCAGTTCACAAAGCAGCAGCTGGAGCCTGCAGCTTCACTTTGCTGAACTCTGCAAGAGAGAAAGAGAGAAGAGGTGGAGTAGCACATAGCATGATTTTACCAACAGCACAGTTGTGTATGTAATTAAGTAAGCTAAACAGAGAAGAAAATGTAGAAATGGAAAGTTATTTTTTTACAGCCCTTGTTTTTAACACCTTATGTTTTTAACAATCCATCAGTACATTTGATTTGTACAGGTTTTCAAAGGAATAACTGTTTATTTCAACTGAATGAATTCATCTTCTCATGTTATGCTTGGCATTTTCTGCTGCTGTTTCTTTGTTCTCTGGATATGCAGCTCTTACAGCAGAGCTGAGTGCTGTGTGCTCCTGTGTGGGTACCAGCTGGCTGCTGGGAGGACATGAGGACAGCTGTGAAAAGTCTTTCAAGTTCACTGAGTGTCACTTCAGAGTGAACTCAACAGTTCTCTGGATAGGTTATGTGCAATGCTGAGAGGGCTCTGTGCTTTTAAAGCATTGAGGATTTCTTGAAGGAAAATGAGCATTTGCTTGCCAGATTGATGCACTGCTAAAGAAACATGAAATCTTTCAAGTTCCAAATAGGAATGCTATTTGACAGCAGTGTCTTCTCATAAAAGAAATTCCCTCTTTTACCACTGCTGGGTAATCCCAGAAAGGAAGAAGGACTCTGTCATGCTGAATTTCATTACCTCAACTGAAATAGTTCCCACCCTTTATCCCAGAAAGGAAGAAGGACTGTCATGCTGAATTTCATTACCTCAACTGAAATAGTTCCCACCCTTTATCCCAGAAAGGAAGAAGGACTGTCATGCTGAATTTCATTACCTCAACTGAAATAGTTCCCACCCTTTATCCCAGAAAGGAAGAAGGACTGTCATGCTGAATTTCATTACCTCAACTGAAATAGTTCCCACCCTTTATCCCAGAAAGGAAGAAGGACTGTCATGCTGAATTTCATTACCTCAACTGAAATAGTTCCCACCCTTTATCCCAGAAAGGAAGAAGGACTGTCATGCTGAATTTCATTACCTCAACTGAAATAGTTCCCACCCTTTATCCCAGAAAGGAAGAAGGACTGTCATGCTGAATTTCATTACCTCAACTGAAATAGTTCCCACCCTTATCCAAAAATTTAGTGCTTAAGAGATGAACATGGTAAGACATTATTTTCCTTCTGTGTTTGTTATTTATCTTGATTACTGAACAGAACAGAACCATCTCTCCTGGAAACTGAAGCAGAAAATTCTGTGCCTGCAGAAATACTGAGTGCATGGGCAATTCCAAACTGTCTGCATTAAAGTGGAACAAGATCTAAACTTGATCTGTGGTCTTCTTATGAATGTGGGAGAGTAAATTCTAGAAATTAACAGTGTTAGAATCTGCAACTTGCACAACAGCTCACATAATGATTTTGCTGTTAAAATGGAGTGGGATGCTGTTACCCTCTTTTCTTCCCCAGGAAGGGCAGTCAAACAGTTTTTGAGACATCTGTGCTGTGTTATTCCATTCTTGCATTCTGAGTTAAGATGTCACACGGCAACTCTGGAATGCTTTCAAGAAATGAAATTGGAAGGGCTTAAGAGAGTGTTTTTCAGCAACTCCATACACTGTGTAGTTAGCTGTGGGGACATTCCACATTCATGAACCTGTGAAGAACTCCATCTGCTGCACAGAACGTTCCAGTGCCCGCAGTTACTGAGCAGCTGATCATTACCACGTTTCTTTCAGAGCTCAGAGCACTGCTGCACGTTACCTTGGTGACCAGCTGTGGTTTGGGCACCTGCAGGATGTCACAGAGGTGGTTGCGTTTCTTTCGTAGCTCTGTTAGTTCACCTTCCCTGCACAAAGAAGTACATTCAGTCACTTCAAAAATGAAATCTCAGCACTGGCTGTGTATGCTCTCTGCTTGCTGTTACATCACTATGCATACATCTGTTCTTTCAAGAATATTTCAAATGAGACATTTTTGTTCTGTTACATTTTAAGGAAAATGTAAACTTTTTGCACTGTTTTAAGCCATACATACCATAAATACCCACCAGGTCTTCCAGAAATGGCAGTTACTGGTTCAGTGAGTAGGATTATTCTTTTACTTTTTTTTTTTTTAATTTCAGAAAGTAGTATTTTTTCATAAAAGCTTTTTGATTAAATTTCCACTAATTTATTCATTTATAGCTGTTTTTTATTTAGGAAACACCATACCAAGAATTTAACTCGGTGTCACTGGATTTGGAGAGCATGCTGCTGTCCAGGGAAGCATTCTCCTGAACTGAAAATGCAGACGTAACACTAGCACAACACAGTGAAACACACAGTGTTTACAAGGGAATCTCCTCAGCAGCAGTTACAAAAAGCCACCAAATGCCAAAAATCCACACACGTGGCATTCTTTTACATGTTGTAAAAATCTATCTGAAATGCTGCTAACTCAGCAGGTATGGTTTTTTCTGTAAATGAGTTATTAGAAAAATTAACTCTTAGCAAGTAAACTGGTTCCAAAACAACAGAGTAAAACTACAAGTTAATTTAAAATAACCTGAATAATACATATGAAAAAAGATATTTGGATACTTGGGACAGTTGAGGATTTAGAATCATTTGAGGTTGGAAAGGACCTTCAGGATCATCGTGTCCAGCTATCAAGGTGACCTATCAGTACAGCATGTCACGTGTCACATTTAATACTGGAAACTTTCCTGTAGCTGAACAGAATGTTATTATTTATAGTGTAATTCTTTAAACTTGGAATTCTATAACTGATGATTTACTCTCTGTACCTCCAACAAAGAAAGTGTTACAAGTATGCATATTCCTGGAACTACTGCCTTCCCCAAATATTTAGTTCTCATTTGGCTTCCTGATGTTAATGCATATTTTACTGCTGCAATTACTGTTTCAGCACTAAGAGCAGCTCTCTGTGACACTCAGCAATGACTTCAACTATCTTCCTTTGTAAACTATTCAAATCTAACATGATAAAACAACTAAGTTTTAAGTAAACTGGATCTTCATCTTTCATCTCAGTGCAGTGGATATGTTGTGACTGGGAACATGAGAGGGAATAAAGCAGGCAGGCAGTCACAGATAGAAATGGCACAGTGAAAACAGAGTATCTTTTCTGAAGTGCCATCAGTGTGTAGTTATGCAAGTAAGCAGAACCACTGAGAACCACTTCTTCCAAATTTGTGACTGCTACACTGAAAAGCCCAGAAAAATGTGAAGCAGCCACCCCTTGCAATGACAGACATTAACTTCTTTTCCCACATACAATGTTACTGAAGGTCAAATGTAGAAATAAGCTGGAAATTAAACACAAGTTCAATAATGGAAGTGTGCAAACTTGTTCTTTAAACATGCCTGAGCCTTTTTAACTTCCAATAAATATCAATGAAGAAAAAAACAGTCACTGTAATATGTCTGACATATATTCATGATATTCTTAAAAACACCTTCTCCTGTATTACTCTTTGAGGTGCAGTCTGAGCAATTAATTACATTTCAGCTAATTGCTGTTTACAGCCTGCACAGATCCTTTCTGTTCCAAAATCCTGCCAGAAATTAAATACCTAAAACAGAGGTTTGGTCAGTACAGGTTCCTTACCTCTGGTTTCTAAAGGCATGGATGTCTTTCTTTCAACTTCAGTGGTGCAAGAACCATCTCAGCTCTTATTACTGTCTGAGAACAAATTCACTCACCAGTTACTGTCGCTGAGGATGGCCATGACCTCGTCTATAATGGCAGGATCAACTATTTCACTGTAGGTTATCAACATTTCATAAACTTGACTGGCTGTTGTTCTCCGTATCTACATGGAAGAGGCAGAGGAAGCTTTAGTAAAGTACCCACAGTGCAGCACAGAAGAGCCCTGCAGGCAGTTCTGTCCCTATTGGTGCTGGCTGGGGGAAGAAGGGATGAGGGTCAGAAATGTTCCTTTTGGAAAACATTTGCTTTTCAGATCTGTCCCTCACAAGGATTAAATTCAAATGTTAAGAACAGCCTAACTGGAGCATTTCTTAAAATGATTCATTAACCAAAGCCTGCTGCATGCTGGCTGCTGTAGGACTACAAAGTTAGGTTCCTCACCCCGCAGCCTGCAAGTTAGTAAAACTCTAAAAAGTTGTTTGGAGACAGATGATGATGTGAGTCACGTGAGCTTTTGGACTCCAGAATCCAGAGGCAGTTAGCCAAGCCTTTTTTCCCAGAGCACTGTTCAGCTGTGTGCAGTTGATGCACATAAAGGAAATGTGATGCACATAAAGAGCAATGTGATGCACATAAAGGAAAAGCAGCAAGGCTGGTTCCTGAAACACAGCACGTGGAAAGGCACTGCATGGAAGACTGCAAAATTACAACAGGAACAAATTGTGATTGATTCTTTTTTTTTTTAAGAAAGCCTGATGATAACTAAATGGAGGTGAAGAAATTACAGGCTTATTTCCTGAGCAGTGGTACCAATTAAAATCGACCACTGATATAAAACATGGAATGATTTCTCTTCAGGTCTTACATTCCCCTCCTGCAAAGCATTCTTCCTGTAGCAAGTGAACACAGCATGGAAATGTTTGAACCAAAACTCCAAAGCATCCAGCTTTGCTGAGTGCTGTATTATTGTGCCCTGAACACAAATGTCATCTATGCTAGAATAAACACGTGGGTTTGCATTGGCCAGAAACCAGGGTCTGCTGTGTCTTCTCAACCCACTTTAATACCTCACTGCTTTCCACATTTTTTATGCACCCTTGCAATTACATCTGCCAGCCCTTGCTTTTCCTGCACTACCCCAGTGCTGACGCTGCCCCTCCTCACCTTGCAGCCACACCTGCCAGCTCTGCCAGGTGGAGCCCTGAACACCAGCACCACTGGCAGCTCAGTCTGGGTTCAGCCACCAGCAGCTGTCAGTGTGGGCTACCATGCCTGGAACAGTGAACATTCTCCCAGAAAGTCACACAGCCAAAAAGGATAATAAAAACATTCTAATGTGTGGTACTGTCCCACATACGATCCTAGAATCCCCTCCTGAGCATCCCCAGAAGCAGTAACTGTGCCTCGTTTCAGTTACTTCACCTGTTTCAGGTGGCAGCACTGCAGAGCACACACCCTTGAGAAATAAAGTCTAGCATTACATCAGTATCTCTTTGAAACGCATTAAAGCAACATTCTTCAGATCAAGTTTAAAAAAAATTATGTAATTGATACTATGCAATGTCTTCAAGACTTACTACAGGGAAGGGATGGCAAAGGAGGAGAAGCAGCTGAAACAAAACTTTCTCTCTCATATCTCCTTGAAATTGAATCAGGCCACAAAACCTGCAAAACAAAAGAAAATATAGATCTGTGGTGATATTTGTTCATGCCATAACTGTAAACATACATTCTGAGGATCAGAATGAAGGTGTATGTTAGAAGAAACGACGGGGGGAGAAGGAAGCACTGCTGTCCCCAGGAAATCTCAGCTGATATTCTAAGTGCTGTGGGAAAGCAAACAGTGAGCGTGAGTGTACTGAAATCCTCAAGGGTTACCGAGATGCCACACATTTATGCCAAATACAAATATGGCTTTAAAGCTACTGAAGGCAGCCCTGAAGTCTTTGCACAAAAACCTGCATCCTGACTCAAACTCTCAGATAAAACAGAAGACCACAAAGATAAGAGAGAAAGACAAATTAAAGATGTGGGTTCTTTTTCATTTTAGGCATTCCTGCAGTCTTAAAATACTGTCCATAAAGAAATGAAACTGAAGTCAGTGTTACCATTGAGCATTCATTCAGCTTCGCAGCTCTTTGTCTTTCTGTCCCCTCATCCAGGTTTGCTTTCATCTCTTTGCTATCTGAAGTGGGTGTTTTTTCCCCTATAACCAGGTGATAATTGTGCTGGTGTTTTCAACTACTAATGGTGTACCTATAAGGTGTACTCAATTATAGGCACTTGCCACTGGCAGCATTTGAACTGAGCTCAAAGGCAATGACTGACATCTTTAAAGACAGCATCACCATTTTAAAAGCAGCTGATGCTTTTCAGATCCTTCACAAGCTTCTGCTGCCACCACTTAACTTTCTACTCCACGTATCTGTATGCACTTTTTCATTCCCATCGTTTTTACACCTGCTGTGTACTGCAGTTTCATTTTCACCACGAGCAGACAAAGGATGAACTTTGTTTATCTGGCTGGGACTCACACTCCTATGCTGCAGCGCAGCTTCCGGATGTCTTTGGATCCTTTGATCTCTTCTTTACAGAGGTGAAGTAACTTCACTGGAAATGGATGGCTGAAAATGGGAAAGAGAAAAGGATGAGAAATGGGCTTCGGCAGAATTTCAAATACATTTAATGATTGCAAAGATGACAAGTTAACATTCAAAAGAGAAGAAAGACACTGCCAGAGCTGTCTGTGGATTCCTGCACAGCAGCACACCGTGCCTGAGGCAGGCTTCTGCTGAAGACACAGCCTCGTTTGGCCACTACCACATTACTACACAACTTCTTTCCCTTTTCTTTATTATTTTGGAAGTGAAGAAATTCGTATTGATGACATTACCTGCGTGCTGAGGGGGGAACTGCATTTCCCACGAGTGATTCAGTGTAAGAATCAGCTGGGCAGGGCTCATGTTGACAGCAAAGCTCTGATCAATCAGAAATACTGAGCCAGGAGTAAAATATTCTGTAAGAACTGAATGCTCCATGTAACACTGCAGTGCCCTGGTGGTCCAACAAAGTCTTCAGCCAAACTTTCCTCAAAAGGGAATAAACACCGTTCTTAAAAAATACCCCACCTGTCTTTAAGCCCCGATTCCTTCAGTGACTGCAGACAACACAATTAAACCCGGGGCTTGCAGCTCTCCTGGGTGTACAAGTCATGGAGACACCTCTACACAGAGTGAGTCCTTTTTATTTTTCTACACAGCCTGGGAAATGCAATTGGCACAGCTCTGTCCCAGACACCCATACAATCACAAGTACTGTTAGTGTTATTTCAAGGGCCTATTAAGAAAAAGCAAAGAGGGAATATTACTTTTATTTCAGTACAAATTATTTAATCTTTTACTCACTGCACTCAAAGCTGAAGTGCAGTAGATGGAAAAAAAAAACATTTCATCTTTACTGCTCAACACAGCTACTTCTGATGGCATAGCTTGCAAATCTCTGTACTGTGTGAAGCAGCAATTCCAACGTTTATTTCCTGCTACCATGATTCAAAACTGTGGATATAAATTATTCAGAAGAGCCATATAATGCAATCTGTGAAATAACAGTACATTAAAAACAAGGAAATAAGACGGTTAGAGGAGCAATGTTAAGTGACTGAGCCTTGTTAGGTGCAGTTTTCCAGGCAAGAGCTATGTTTGGTTTGTTTTACTTCAGTAATAATATATATCTTAGCAAAACACTGGCATATAGTGGCAAGTAGAGACACGGTTAAAAACCTGAACAACAAACCATGGATCCATGAAGCTAAAGAACACTGCCTCATACCGTCCTGAAAAGCACACTAAAGAGAAAAGCTGATGCATTTACACAGTTGGTACTGAGGCTCCACAGGAAGCTTTCAGAGCTGATAGCAGCTTTCAGGACCACAGGCTCTCAGCAGGGCTGATTTAAAATACTCCCATGGGATGCTAAGGGGGCAAATTCCTCACCATCCATTGCCTGCAGCCACGTTGGCACTGCTGCCACACTGTAAGGACTAAGAGAAGTGCAGAGTGTACATGCATATGAGACACCTTACAGGAAAGGCATCACCATGAATGAGTCTGTGTGTGCCTACAGACATCGGTTTGTCCGTGTGGATGAGTGGGGAGGGCATCTGCATTCTTAAGACAGACTTTTTTTCTCACCTTGGTGGAACTGCCCTTCCTCCCACTCCCCCACGATTACACAAAGACATTGTGCAGGCAGCTCATTACAGTACCTGCAATACATGCCTGGCTTTCAGCACAGAACAGCTGTGACAGTGAATTAGGTGAGATTTTAAACTGGTCCAACAACATGGACATTGCAGAGGAGTCCAGCAACAAAGAGACCAATGGAGCAAGAGCATCTGGAATAAATTTAGCACGTGTAACCTTGTGTGCAGCACTTTGTGTTTAAAGCAGATCACTGTCATTCGCCAGCTTCACATTTGTAATAGCTACACCTAACCTACATGTGATCTCAGATGACTCCAACAGCTTGGCCCCCTTAAAGGAAATTGAGAAAATTCCTTCTCCTGTGTGGTCACAGTGCCAGCAGAAACAGAGCCTGCATCTGGGGAAAGGCATCAGTGTGCAGCCTTCCCACAGTGTGAGTGGGCATGCGTGGCCCTGCAGGAAGGCCCAGGCCTTCCCTCTGCCCTTCAGCTGACATCAGCCCATGAAACCAGGGGACAGCTGCTGCCATGCTCCTTTGCACTATGCTTCATCGGGCAGTAAGAGTGTGGCTACTTCTACAGAAGCACGTAATACATAGAAATCATCAGTGTGCAGACATCCTCTCCATACTCCTCGTCCTACCACCAGCACAGAGCTGCCCATTTCTGGCCTCTAAGAACAGCCACCAGTGGGTTTGTAGCAGCCCAGCACGCACTGCTCCCCTCACAGCAGCTGTGTTTCAAGTGCTCTGCTTTGCCTCCAGCATCTCTCCAATCAATTAACACTGCCCACATTACCATGAACACAGCTTCCCAAATTCACGATGGACACCAAGATGTAACCAGCAGTTATCAGAAACTTGTGAACGGTTTTCCTCCCCTTCACCACTCTCCACATTTTGGCACAATTTGTGAGCACAGCACTGAACAGATCGAGGAACTACTGCGTGCTGAAAGCAGCCCCAAACATTGCTGCCAGGTGCAGGAGAGGAACCTCTGCTGCTGGACATACAGGTGTGTGCCCATTCAGAAGGAGACAGAAGTAACAGCCTGAAAAATGGCACGCAGAGCAACTCAGTACAGCTTCAAGATAAGCCCAGCACAGCAACAAAGCTGCTCCTGACTTCGTCTCCCTGCCAGGTCCAGCAGGGCCCTGGCACAGAAAGGAGCCCAGCACAACAAAAACAGATTGCTGTAAGCACATGTACTCACAGTGTATGAAGAGGAGAAGCACCCAGTGCTCCACCTGCACACATTCACAATGCAGTGAGGTCCATCTAACTGCTATGGCAGAAAGGTAACACTGTGCATTCTGGACTTCATAAGCCATGGTGTGAGGAGCCAGGAAACCCCTCAGTGAGGCAGAAAAACCCCTCGGTGAGGCAGGGCTGACACCATGTGGCACTGTCCTTCAGCTGTGTGCTGAGCTCCCAATGAGAGAGCAAAGGGATCCAGCTGACAGCCATTAATCCCAGTTAAACTCACCCAGGTACAGCATTACCTGCTTTAGGCTGCTACTGTTTCATCATTATTATTACTTAAAATGTCCAGTGTCCTGCACAATATGCATGTGAAACCTCAGACTGCACCTGTAAGCACTGCTTTTCATGAAGTGGCAGTTAACTATCAAGCAGCTGGCATAGGCATAATGCTGGGGCAGGCCACCCTATGGCCTGAGTCCCCTCACACTCCACTCAGCACAACTAAGAAAAAACAAACAGGAGAGTGAAGCAATGGGAGCCAGCAGGACATTATATAAAAGCATCTGTAGCCAAATGCACCAGTGGCCTTTTATGCCACAAAGCAGTGCCTGAAATGTCAGGCTCACTTTGCTTTGTTTCTACACTTTCATGGCATGGTTCTTGGGAAAAGTGGGTAACTGGTCCCACTCAAGAATCCAGACCCAGAAGTCACATTTGTTCTATGCAAAAAGAAGGTGTCAGCCAATAGCACAGGCCTCAGAGCCAGGATCCACATTTCTCCATCCCTTAACTGCAGCCAAATGGCATAACCTAAGCAGGAAAATGCAGACATTGTCCTAAATGCAGTTCTGGACCCAACTAAATGCACAGGGGCAAAGCCCAGCACTGCAGGCTCACCTGGCTCTCAATGAAGGGCACACAGTTCATGACTGCAGCCTCTGGCCACAGTGTAAACCACCGGCCCAGAGCTGTCACATGCAGGAACTAAATACTCTAAATCTCCAAATTTCCTTAAGGAGGACCTTTCATATGGTAATTAGTTCCTGCAATTCATGCCCTCCATTCCAACATTCATTCCCTTTCCATCAGAATGATGTACTGGACTGTAGTAAATAATTTTTTACTTTTCTTTTTGGGTTTCATCATCCAACTGGAATCAAATTCATTTGGATCAACTTCAAAACCTCTCCCACCCCCAGGAATCCTCCTGCATTCAGTTTCAAACCTTTTTAACAAAGCATTACAATGGCACCACAGGACTGAGCCTGAGTGTCACTTACACAGATGGCTACACAGTAATCTTACCGTGCATTTCTGTTCATGACCAACATGGGACACAGAGTGTACCTGGGATTTACACCACAATCCTCTGTCCCCCCCAGCAGAGAGCACCAGGACCTGCACGCTCCAGATCATGGCATGGTTACCAAACCCAACTGTAACACTCGTTCTATCTCTGAATATTAGATGAATTGTAAATTCTTACTCAAAAAGATACTGCCAGAATTAAGACAGATATACTCTTGAAAACAAGACTAGATTCATTTAAAACTTTCAAAGTGATAAAATTATTTCAAACGTATCTGCTGTGAGCAAGTCTTCAATCAGCAGATCCAAATCCATTACCTATAGGGGCAGCATACACATTGCATAGTTCTGCACATTTATCTGCAGATGTGCCAAGATGCTGCTCAGGAGAGTTTGTGGAATCCATTTTAATATTACTGAAATTAAAATTCTGCAAAAAAAAACAGTATCTTACTCACATGTACCCATTCCTCATGTAAATACTCTCCAGAAGCAGAACACTGTGTGGAAAAGCTGGGACACAACTTTCTTATTTTTCCTATTAGAATCTTAGTCAACTTCTTTGGAGGTACAGTAATAGAAGCAGTAAAGGTTTTGGAGGCAGTAGCCAGCGAGCATGCTGTTCTGCAGGAGCACAACAGGATTCTGCCACTGCTGGAGGCTCCCAGCACAGTGAGAGTGCACTACCAAACACTGCTATTTAGGATGCTGGTGAAGGGATCTGATGTGGTGAAGCCAGCCAGGTGAAACAAGCAAAGTGAATCTGATTAACGCACAGGTCATTAAACAATGAATCAATAACGAACTTCTACACTGGTAGGAGACACAGGTTTCAGTAAGACCCTTTCGAGGCTATCACAGCTGCCATTAAAAGCATTACAGCCATCGATCCACGACGATGTAAGACTCCTGTGCACTCACAGCAGCATCAGCATAAGATTTAAGAGAACCATTGCACAGTGATAAGTAAACAAAAAAGACTTGCAGTGACTTACTTCCCCTGCATGGTAAATATTTCAAAGCAGCCGTTTGCCAGCATTTGGTCCAGCATTGTCAGGAGTGGTACAGACACCCTGAGGAAAAGAGAAGAATTTACCAACGTAAATAAACTTCTTGGCATACAGATACATAATTAGAAGCAAAGAAAGAGACTTCCTATCTATCTACCTACACATATTTAAATTAGAACTCTAATCTGCACTGAGGAGGGTTGCTTGGTAACTTCTGTGTGTTGGCTGAATCATCCTCCTTGGCTGAGAGGAGGACATGGTGCTGCAGCCAAAAGGAAAAAACCTCATTAACAAACGCCTGGTTTAAGCCAGCAGCGTCCTGAGAGCACAGCTAATAGCAGGAGAAGAAATAAATACATTTTCTAGTATCTAAACATACTGCACAAAGTGTATCAGAAGTCACAAAGCCCTCTTAGCAAATAAGCCAACATACAATGTGCCAGGTGGAAAAATCTACAGCCATGGATTCTATTTCAACAGGTACTAGAAGAACAAAATTACTATAAAATACAATCTAAAATTCTGCTCACAGTTGCACTGCTTGTTTTTCTAATTCCTAGAGTATCCCCTATTGTACGTTTGGTACATAAGGCTTAGAGAAAGAAACTTCCAGGAAGAATCACCCATAAGGAATATTCACATCACGATTATATTTGCTGTGTTATGTGGAAACCACTGCCTGAATAATGCACACACAGCACAGCATGCAGCAGTGTATAATCCCCAACACTGCCTTACAGAAAACTGCTGAAACACCGTGCTTCATATTGAACTACGATCAGTGAAACTGTTCCACCAACACTTCCTTGCTAGCAGCTTTAGCAGCAGTGCACTGTACCAAACGAGGATACTGAAGCAGGCTGAAGCAGTTCAGGCACAGTGAAAAAGTTGTTCTGTGCATCTGAACTCAAACGGCTGCGCTCAATTTCCACAAAGCAGTTACCGGTCGTTCCGCAGGTTGTCCTCGAAGACCTTCAGCAGTGTCTCACAGAAGCCCTCCATGGCACTGGAATCGTTCTGGATTTTCTTCATGTAGTCAAAAAGGCTCTGGGCAGAGTACCTGAGCTGCAGCAGAACAAAGCTCAGTGGGAGGGCTCAGGGAGCGACCCACTGCACTGCACTGCACTGTGCTGCTCTTCTGACAGCAGCTGAGCACAGCGATGCTGTACCAACCTCTGACAGGAAGATTACATTTTGCTTTCATTAACCCTTGTTCAAAGTGGGGTATTTTTAATCCTTTTTAAGTTTGGCCATTGTAGCAAAAAAGACCACATTAAAGATTCCTTATTTTCTTTCTTTACAAAGAAAAGATCCCTATGGCACCATCATTATCCTGCTGCACTTCAAATCACGTTGGAGTTATGGCTCTGGAAGTTGAGTGCACAAGAAGTTTGAGGGGTAATATTGAACAAGCTGATGTGACTGAAAACACAGCAGGTTCTCAACACACAGTGCTTTCTAGCAGTAAACTCAGTTAAAAATTAAAAGCCAGCTCAGAAATAAGGACACCTGGTTTAACTTCAGATGGGAATCAGCTGGTTCAGAGCACGGCAGGAGGAGGTTTCAGTGCTGGTGTTTAAGGTTCAGCTGTGCACAGTCCCTTTGGACCATGTGCAATTAAACTTCAGGGCAGTTCATTCCTCCTGGGGCACTGCACAGGATGCTACTTCAGCAATTTGCTCTGTATAAAAGAGCACACCTATGTGTGGACTGCTCGGAGGCTGTGCAGAACTGAGACACATGAGTGTAATCAGAAGAACTGCAGGAGGAAGGCAGCCTGCTTCGCCAGGCACTAAGCCACAGTGAAGTGAAGGTGTGGACAGAACACTGCTGCTCAGCAGAGTTACAACCAGGACGTTTTTCAGACAGTGAGAACCCTAGAAACCTTAACACAACATAGTAATACTTTTTTAACAAGTTACATCCCCACTTCTTCCTCAGATGAATGCTTATTTTTTAATGCAGACAGCCCCCAAAGAGCCCCTGAGCCACCACCATAACAGTGCATGGGGATTACAGAGAACACCTCCAGAGCTCCTCCTCATCAGCACAGCTCAGCACAGCACAGATCAGCACAGCTCAGCACAGCACAGCTCAGCACAGCACAGATCAGCACAGCACAGCTCAGCACAACGCACTGTGTCAAACACCTGAGATGTACCTTTACCTGGAGCTGCTACACGAGGACTGGGGAAGGACATGAGGAGGTTAACGGGCTGGAACTCAGACAGCTTTGGGTAGGAACTCAAGTGGAGCACTGAAAATGACCTTTTTCTTATGAAACACAGCAGAACAGGGTTTGCCAAAGCCCAACTCCACCATCACTTCAGCCAACAGGAGGTACCGCAGTGCAGGTGATGGATGGTAAAGTGAACAGTGTTCAAAGGGACTGTTCATTTGATGGTAAAACCCTGTCTTGTTTTTTTTTCTTTTTCCCCTGGTACAAAAAAGACAGGGAGCTCCTGGAAAGAGTGCAGTGGAGAGCTACAAAGATGATACAGGGTGTGGAACACCTCCTGCATGAGGAGAGGCTGAGAGACCTGGGGCTGTTCAGCCTTGAGAAAAGAAGACTCAGAGGAGATCTGATCCACGTCTGTAAATATCTTTTTCTTATATATATTTTTAAAATATCCAAAGGTGGTGAGGTCTCCTTCTCTGGAGATGTTCAGGACACGCCTGGATGCTGACCTGTGCAACCTGGGCTGGGAGGTGCTCTGCAGGGGGGTTGGACTCAATGATCTCTGGAGGTCCCTTCCAACCCCTACAATTCTGTGATTCTGTGATTTTAATGCTGGAACCAGGGGAAAAGTATGAGCAAGCTCCTTAAGAAGTGCAGCTACAACAAGGGAAGAAGCACATACAGCTCGCGATAAATAAGGTGTCTAAACAAACTGTCATGAAAACATTTTCCAATCAGCCTGCTGTAAAATTAAGTACAATACTTCTGAGGATAGCTTTGAGGCAACAACTGGGTGAATTTGTTCAAAGGAAACTGGTTCAGACATTTGACTTGCAGCTGAGCATGGCAAGCTCAGCTACCTGTCAGCTCCACGGGAGCCTGATCCCTGAAGGGCTGCGATTCCTTGCATTCCTATCTTGGCCAGACCTGATAAAGCTGTCTGTGGGGCATGATAAGAAAGGAAGACACTGCACTGAAGATGTTCTGGACACTCACACTGGGTCTTGTACCCAAGCAGAGTCTCTAGAGACCCCAGCACCTCAACAGGCATCCAGTACTGTAACTGAAATACACAGCAACTCCAGAAGGTAAGGAAGGAAAAAAGGATCTGCACAAGTCAAAGCATGGCTTCTGGAGGGGGAACAGCAGCACTGGAAAGCATTCAGTCCACTGAACTCACAGTAACTGTGGGAAGAGCTTCCACAAAACCAGTGTGTTTCTGTGACTGCAAAATGCTCCTGCCTTCAAAGAAGCACTGAAACAGAAAGACCTACAGAGAACATGCAAACCTTCCTGTAACACGGGTGCATGGCACCATGTCAGTGCTTAGGAACACTGGTTTGGGGATCATTCCTAATCCTGACAAATTTACAGCACTGGAGTGGCAGTAGCCTGGTTTCACAGTAACAAAAGCAACACTGCACATCACTCAGATTTTAGCACAAGTGAAACCGTGTCTCCTTCGCTCTGCTCAGAACACTCCTCATAATTTATCAGGTCTTTGGAGGGCAGTAACTAAGATTCAAGTCTGGGATATTTTAAGAAAAGCAGGGACATAATAATCCACACTCTTTCCTTCTTTGTAAAAAAGGATGCCAGAAATGAATCCTGAATGTATTTTGCTGGAGAGCTGTCATTTAGTAAAATGGCATTTGCAGGCTGTTTGTTCAAACAAAATATGCTTTGATCCACACACCATCAGTCACTGTCACCATGTGGTTCAGAACTGGATGACATTCTCACTTCTCATATCTACAACTGTCGCAATATTTTCATTTGTAACAACTAAGATACCTGTTCAAAGTCTAATAATGTTTTCTCCAAACCATACCCAAAAGCAGAAATGTTCACTGGTCTCTATGGGAGTGGAGAATCACCAGACAAAATTTTGCAGGTAGTGTGGTTCAGGGATCACAGAATTATACCCCAGCCCCTGAAACTACAGTGTTGGTGACCTGCAGAGAGATCACCATTGCTCCAATCGTATCCTCATGTCCTGGGAGGATATTTATGCAGCTGTAAAAGCACACATCACTGCAGGGCCACATACACAACCAGAGGATGCTTTTACACAGAGACAGTGCCCACAGCAGCGATGCCGAATGCCAAAGGGAACGATGCCTTCTGTTTTTTTCACCTCACTTCAGATGCTCAAAGCTGGAATGCTTTCAGCAACCACTCTGCCACCACAATGGCTCTGGGACTCTCCATGCTGCACATTTCAGAAATGCCTCTGAAAGCAAACTAAAAACTGTTCTCACTAAATGCACCGCTGAGCAATTCTTAACTATGGAAGGAAAGGACTGAATTGCAGTGCAGCCTTTCTTCCACTAACACCTTGAGAAGACTTAAAGGCAAACTGAAACAGAAAAGCATTTGGTCATGCAGCATGCAAGCAAGCTGAACTTTCTAACTCTTATACCCATGCATGTATTTGTGTACATAATTTTCTTAAGCGAGAGAGGGAAGAAAGAAGTGATGTCAGAACACACAATACTGCACAACACATATCTCAATAATCCTTTTCTTTAACCTAAGATTTTTAAACTTGCTTCCTTCATATGGGCTTAATAGGAACAGCTCTTAAAATGGACAACTTCTGTTTTAAATGAGTCTCTGGATAATCAGCAAAGATCACTGCAGGCTTTGATGGAATTGTTTCAAGCATAAGTCATTACAAGAGTCATCAGTTCTAATTTATACATTTTAAGTATTAAACATAAAACATCACACGCTGTTTAATCCCAAGTGTGAATAGCATGCACTTCTAGCCTCTCCTCCACTTCTATTTGGCTGAAAAAAGAATGAGGTCACTCCCTTTCCAGAGCCAAACCTCCTGAGAATATTGTAACCGGAACGAGCCCTTAGTGCTAACGACAAGCACAGGGTCACACAAAGTTAACATTGCAAAATCCTAATTCTGAAACAAGTACAGAAGGTTTCCCTTAAACACATGGGGCAGGGCAGGCAGGGCAGCAACCAGCACCAAGAGCTCACACACAAAACCAAGCACAAGCAGAACTTAAAAAAAAGGAAAAAAACAGAAGAAAGGTACAGTGTTGAATATGGATTTTCATCCGACCTTGGCAGTAGTCAGAGTGTCTGTTCCTCCACCACTTTCCTCCCTTTTTATGCTTACAAGAACAACTTTGGTTTTGGTGGAGCCTCCTGTAATTAGCAGTGTGACTGGAAGCTGAATTTCATGAGCATGTCTGCTATTATAAAAATCTGCTCAGAGTTACACTGTCTATCCACTAATTACTGTCACCAACCAATAAACATATGTTTCCAAAGTTCCAAAAATAGCAGTTTCTATCTAATTAGTCGACATTTTGGAAACGTTAAAATTGTCAAAATTGCCCTGAATATGGGATGCTTGCAGACACCGGATCCTCAGCTACATGAAACCCCTGGGGACATGGAAATCACAAATTCAAAACCTATGGCACCAGGCAAACCCCATCACTGGGATGTATTCCAAACAAGTCATGGGAAGCCTGAGAAGTGGCAGCCACAGGAGACAGCACCACCATTACCTCCTTCCTTCTGTGAGCAGCAGGAGCTGTTCTCTCTCAACAAAAACTGCATTTCCTGACACCTACCACTCTTCCAGTGTCCTTAATTACAGACAGCACTTTTATTTAGAAACACACAAACACTGACAGTGTACTGACTCATGCTTTAGACCACCATCAGCTCTAAGAGGACTGCTGCAATTTAAAGGTTTAACTGAGACCAAAATATTCTCCTGCTGGTCGGTACTTCTCTGCAGAGTGCACTGAATTGTGTCCCTACTGCAGTGTATTGTTTTCATCATTTTTAGCTAAACCAAGTAACAAGAATGCTTCAGGCCAAACACCCTGAAATAAGTAATTCTGAAAATAACACAAACTGTAGGAGGACAGAAGGATAATTGCAATGGTAAAGTCTTGAAGATTGTGGCAGCACAACAGACTGCCAAAACCAGTGATAAGGGTGAAGTTTGTACTCAGAAGAATGAAATAGAGACTGCAAAACTCAGAGGGTCCAGATCAACATCTGAATGATAGTTCTTTGTAATGTACTTCTTGCTATCTCTTTGGTACTTTTTAAGGAATCAAAGCAAAACCTGTGAGTCTTCTAAACATACAGTAAACATGTACTGACAACAAATAATTAATATCCTTTTCTTTTTAAGGACATTTTTAACAAGGGTTAAAACCAGGCATTAAGTAAATACATCCTCCTATCAAACAGGAAAGCCACACTACTTTCTTACCGTTGTCTCTGTTAATCCACCAACAGACACTGAGAGACCCAAAAGCACATAGTATTGGTATACAGGCAAACCTAAAAGCTGGGTGATTCGAGGGAAAGCTTCTGATGCAGCATTCCAGTTTAGAGTTTCTGCCTCTGACCTGGGGATAGGGAAAAGGAAAAAAAAATTGTCTGTGTGTACTTCCATCCCCATACAGTCCTATGACAGCTCCTCATCCTCAAGCAACATCAGTAAGGAAGTCTCTGAATTGCCTAAAACCCCCAAATGAATCATTGTTCTTAATCGTATGAGGAAATACACACCAAAACTATAGGCACCACCAGTAAAGTGAAGCAGAGTTCAGCTCTGTGTACTGATTCAGATAAAAGATTTGAACAACAGTTCCCTCTTCCAAAGCATTTTTCTCTATGCCAGGAAAACAAGTACTCTTTCTTCCAGTGTTTAAGAGGCATTTGTATAATGCCCTTCATAATATGCTTTCATTTTTGGTTAGCCCTGAAGTGCTCAGACAGTTGGACTTGATCTGTGAATGTTCCCTCCAATCCAACTATCCCATTGTTCTATCTCCTGCAGACATGACCTCTGCAGTCCCGAATCTACTATGAAACTGGCCAGTGGGTTCAGAAATTACTGGAGCTGATCCACAGGAAAACTTAAGCAAGCATACCATAAAAGCCCTCTCTCCTTATGAACTCATGGTTTTCACACACACTCATGCCATAAGTTCTTTTTTTTTGGGTCTGCTTTGTATGTTTACATATATTCAATGAACAATTCAATGAAATTTTGACAACCAGCACCAAATATTCCTCAATAAAATATACATTTCAGCTCCACTGGTTTAGGAAAGCTTCTTCAATCTATTACCTTGGAAATATCCTCTCTAGTTCTTCTCGATGAGGGATGTGTGGAACTGGAGGATTGTCAAAATGTAAAAGAGTAAGGAACACAGATCCTGCATGAGCTCGAAATTTGTCAATTTTTTCAGCTGACTGTTGGGCCAACCAGCACATAATCTGTTTGCAGCTATGAAAGAAACAGACAGTGAGAGGGAATAATTCCTCATATATAATGCATTTAAATTTTAAATGATTGCACCAATATCAAAATCATACTAATGTGAAAGAAGTCTGGTTTACCACTTCGTGATGAATACTCAGATAATTTATGAAATCAAGATGGTGACAGCATCTTCAGAGATTTGTTTCCCACGTATCAGTCAAAAAATGCCATGACTCTAATGTTACACAGCATTTGATATTCACATATCACCTTTCACCTGAGAATATACATCACTGCTTTTTGGATTGGATGAACTACTACATTTCAGATGGAAACAGAACAGGATCCTTGGGAAAAGCACATTTTCAAGTAGAAAACTGCAAACACACCAGGGGTTGAGGTCTGTTCCCAGATTACATGTCCCAAAGGAGGATTCAGCTCTGGTTAGTTATTTAACTATACTATTGCATCCGTAATTAAACTCTCAGCTACGAAATCAAGTTCTACAAGGCCCTTTATGCTTTCAAAAGGAAAACTAAGCACAAAGAGGTAGAACTCTTAGCTACAGCATGACTACAACACCAAGCAAATGTAATTATTTCTCTTTTGATCAAGCTGGAAGGAATTCTTTAAGTTTCATACGAATAATTTCTGCAGAAGTCCAACAGGAGGAAACCCCTGTACAACAGGCATTGGTTGAGCACTGTATTCCTACAGAACCCAATGTTTTCCTTCCAAGCAACTGATTCACCAACTAACAGTCATTCACTTGTTTTTCAATATCTCCATTAGAAAACACGTAGCTACTCAGCCAGCATGGGCAAGCTCTGTCCATAAAGCATCATCTATCTTGCTTCACCTCAAGCTGTACTTAAAAATCAGTGAGTATTCTTTCTTTCACTACTAGGAACACTAACAAATTCAAATTCTTATGAGATCAAAAATCTGGATCTCAGTGTAAATTTTGTTTTTCCTGTATTTCCTTATTAATAATTCAGCAAAGATGACAGAAATGAAAACAAATTCCTCTCCACATTTCACTGCATTCCAAATTAATGATGCAATGCTCTGTGCAAGTGGATGAATTTGCTTTCTATTTAAGTGAATAATGCTGGCAATGTGCACAGAGGCTGATGCACTGTGTTATATATACATTTAGATACGTATATAAGGTGAGACTGCCATCCAGTTTCTCTCACTGAGGTTTGCCTCTCTTAAACAGAGATTCAATATTCTCAGCAGCTAGATGGTGTAAAATCCATGCACTTCTATCAAAGGTTCCATATGCTCAATACATGAGTAAGTATACAATATATACGCAAAACTTTCTTGTATGGACTGGAATGTAATTATAGGAGATAAGACAAAAAGAGAACAAGTAGCATACATGTTGGCATTAATTAACTCTGCTTCATTCTGAACCAGCAGAAGCGTCACTTTCATCAAACTCTTCATAGCAGCTTCACGTACCCTGTTGAAACAGGAATATGTTAGAGCAGTTACATCAGTACTTAAATAAATACAGCAGCAGTTAGGTTAAACAGACACTGGCAGAAATTCCAGCAGGTACAAAACATTGAAAACATTGATCTATGAGAGCAGTTGTCATATGTGAGAGAAAGAGGAGTGCACATGGCATAAATCCCTATTCCATAAAGCAAAGCTCACATTTGCACTGCAGGTACAAGAGCCACCCCAGCTCCCAGGCAGATCCACAACCTCACCATCTTAGTTTTCATTCCAGCCAAGTATCATCAGGTTTATCCTTTATTTTAAGGAGGCCAAAATTGATACCCATGAGTAATAGTTAGTGTGCAAAAGGAGGTTTTTACAATAAAATCTTTTGTCTACCTCAAATTCTCTTCTTCTACAAAAGCTAATCAACATCTTTGCAGATATTTAAACCACTTCTGAAACTGTCACATTATTACAAATTTTCAAGTTTAGTACTTCCAACAGAAACTGTGACTCAGAATGGCTCAAATCCCTATCCTATAATAATTATTCCTGTGAAAAACATTAGCTTAAATAGCATTAAGGTGTGTTTCATGGCCACCTTCCTGACCAGAGGCAGCACATCCATCTGTCCTCAGTAATAAGTATATATATATAGAGAGAGAGAGAGAAATGTATGAAAGGGTACACCTGTCTACCGTGAGATTTCCAAAATGAACTGAAAAAAAAGTTGCCTATGTAATCTAAAACTGGGTGAGACACTTGTCATAATGATAAAAAAAAAAAAAAAACACACGTAAATTACATCATTTTTTCCTAAGTAGTTTAATACAAATTTGGCAATCTTCCATCAAAGGATGTTTTTCTCCCTTTTTCATACAGTATCCGACTTTTAGATACTCACGTCTAACACCTGTAGACAGACTGGACAAGTCCTAGCAAACTATCTGTCAAAGTAAACGTGAAGTTTGCATATGGAAAGTATGGTTGGTTATACTTTCCCACGATTCCATTAAAGAAGAACAAAAATTACACACCAAAGAAAAGGTCTCTCCAGAGAATGGCAATCTCTCCATATCTTTCCATCTTAGTCAACAATTTAAAAGAAATAGAATGAGAAAGCATATCTAAGAGGCCACAAAAGTATTCAGCAGGCTCTAGTTTACTATGAGAAAAGCTTCCCCTCCCCTCTTTAATTTACATGTTCTGGGACTGTTGATTTTGGCTGACGTTGTCAAAGAAGGTTTAAAAAAATGTGGGGCTCAAAGCACATTTGAATTTTAATGGATATTTGATTTCCTTAGGATTTCTTTGAAAATTTCCACTTTGTAGAATTTAGTTTTGTTTTTAAATTAAGACACAGACAAAAAGATCAGCAATAGGGAACTTATGTAAGCTGGTACCTGCAAAAGTTCACTTGAGTAACTAATTGTACTCAACCAGTTTCTTCCTTATCAGTTTCAGCAACTCACCTCATTTTGAAAGCGGAAAGCTCGGTATCTCTTCCTTTCTCTGACTCATCACCCTACACGTTTGCCACACATTTTCTTTAAGCTACTCTTGTGTCACTCGTGTGTTATTACACACTCTAAGCTACAGACTCACTCACCTCCTCCTTGCCTTCTGACAGCTGACAAAGGCGGATAAGGAATGCCAAGATACTTCCTCTCCCCTGTGCGTACTGGAATGACCTGTTCTTGATCCTTACTAGTTTGCATTCTCATTTCTTCTTCTAAGTTTGAGATGTCAAACACATCTACTATTCTCTGACTTCCTGTACTGTGTTGTTTCCCTTCTTCCCTAAATTTCTTTCGAATTTTCATTTACACCATGTATTCCATTCCCCACCAAACCTTGCTGTCATGAGACAATCAGTATTGAAGACTGAGGGGCAGGGCACCATTACATCAAAAATAAAACTACAAACACACAAACAGTAACTTAGGCTGACAGGAGTGATCATTTTCACTCTACCCTTTTTCAGCGCATTTTTAAATATTGAGTGAAAAACTTAAAGGTTGCTCCAGGGCTGGCTGTTTTGCTCACAGCACGGGGAAGGAGGCAAATCACTGAGACTGTTCTGGCTGCAGAAAGAAGGTGATGAGGAGGAAGGCACCCTACCACGCCTGCCTGCAAGGTGAGCTAACTTCATGCCCACTGCAACCTTCCTAAGACAGCCACTGCAACCATGGTTTGCAACCATTCTCTTGAAAATCCTTGAAAATTTGTCACTCACAAATTAAGCAACTGCTCCCTCTCCTGGTGAAAAAAAACCACATGAACGTAAACGGAGCTCAGTAACAAGGAGTCAATGCACTGCTCCAAACAAGAAAACACAGCTTAAACCACTGTACTTTTAACAGCTAAATACATTCCTAATACTCAATAACATCATCCACACAACAAGGCTGAACTCTAATTTCACATCCTGATGTGAAGGGACAAGCAACTCCTGGACAGCTTTCCCTTTCTACACGTTTTACTATTTTACCAGTGTTATTTCCAAACTCAAATCACAACAAGCTTGGAGTTATCTATTTATTTCTAATAAGTTTTCAGAGTATTTTTTTAATTAGACATAACACACTAAGCTGAAGTCTACCGTTGTGATGCATCTTACCACCCTCCAACATCTCCTCGGCTGTCCGTGGTGTAGTCAGTCACACAACTGAGCAAGGTAGCATAAATCTGAGTAACATTATCTTTGCAGATATACTCTTCCTGGGATCCTTCTCCCTTTACACCCATTGTCTGGCAAATACTTTAAAAAGAGAAAACAGAGGGGAAAAAATGCAGTATTAGCAAGGGGAAATAGTAAGATCATAGCTTTGTTCTGTTGCTTAATAAAATTCACTAGATGTAAGAGCATCCTAAGCACTTGTAATAAATCCCACAAACAGAAATACAGTATGTAGAGTGTTTCTGAGTCTGCTGTAGATTTGAGGATTTCTTATCAGTGTTCAGGTTAAAAAAAAAATACCGTCCAAACCGAAATCTCAGCAGAGAAGCAGTGTTGTATGTCTGAAGTGCTACAAACAGAGGTCTGTTCATTTACCTGTCACTCCCTGTACTCTTACTACAATGAAGCAAGCAAGTAGAACAAAGGACTAATAGAATGTGCATTGATTTGATATTAAATTTCTTTCTATTAAAGATGTGTGTAATGTGAGAACAAGATTGTTCTGCATTGTAACAGTTTAAGAGTATAGGCACTATGATACTATTAACATTAAATACACCGTGGCACGTAAACACTGAAAATATTCCTTAAGATAAAAAGTGCTATTTCTTTAAACACATTCAATTACTATTTTTTTAATTAAGTGGAAAAATCTACGCTGTTCACTTTCACTGAAGCTCAAGAAATTGCTGCCCATAAAAAAGGGGACTTTTGAAATATATTCTAGCTGTTTTTTTTCACTGATTTAAAACTCCATCCTCAGACGTGAGACAATCCTCTGAATCAAAGGTGTATTGGATAATGGAGATGTACATGGTCCCACATTAAAAATGATTACTTTTTTCATAGTGTAACTGATTCCAAGATCCATGTAGTGACTTTTTATTAAAAAGTGGAGTGAACAGTAGAAAACTTCTACAGAAAGAATCAGAATTAGATAAAAAATAATGATGACAAGCATACTTTGCAATTGCTATTAGGGCATCTCTTCTGGATTCCACAAAGTTCACGTCTCTGGGGGTAATTAAGGTAACTTTTCTCAGACCTTCCAAAACCTGAAAGAAACAAGGTATATTTCAAGTCAGGATAATATTTATAAGTGACCTACATTTAGAAATAGAAGGAAAATAGGTGAATTACATACAGGAGAACCAAGCAGTCGATAGCTTTGACCTGTCAATGTGCCTCAGTGTTCCCTTGGGACAAGTGTTCCACATCGAAAGGATAACTCAACCTGTTTTCTCCATTAACACCACCAAAGCAGGACTGAACTTTAATTACCAGATCTATGGCAAGTTAAACTCATGATTTTCTGGTGTTACTGTACATTACAAGCCAAAACCGTTTCTCAAAGACCTTTAATTATGATCATTATTATTTATTTCATTACGATCACAGGTTTCATTCAGAATACCTTGTGCCCTCTTGTCTCACCTGTTGAAGCCTGCCCTTCAGCAGAAACCTTGGGAGGGCTCCAAGGGCGAGTGAAAAGCCACAACGAATCATCTGCTCTGTGTTTTGCAGTTCTGAAATGTACTTTGTCACCAGCTCATCTGAAAAAGAAAAAACAACAATTGCAAAGCAACTTTTACATCATTATCATTACATCTTTGGTTGGATGGAAAGCCATCCTTCGAACACAGCACCAAGAAAATGTTATAATTCGTTATCTAAAACACAGAATATTTTACATTTCCTACAGAAAGAAATAAAAATCCTAAGACCATAGAATGCTTTGGACTGGAAGGGACCTTAAAGAATCCCCAGTTCCATATCCTGCCATGGGTTGGCTGCCCCTTCCCCGTACCCACACACCCAGCTCAGTCTCAGTCTGCCCAGGGTCCACCCATGGCCTGGGCCATCCTTGTGACCCTCTCCTGGCCCCACTCCAACAGCTCCACATCATTCTTGTGTTGGGGGCCCAAGCCTGGACACAGCACTGCAGGTGGGGGCTCCCGAGAGCAGAGCAGAAGCGCACAATCACATCCCTTGCCCTGCTGGCCACTCCTCTTTTGATGATATTCACAGTTGCATGAATGTTTATTTCCCAAATATAAAGTCAGAATTTTAGGCACACTAACTCCAGTCATTCAGAAAAAGGACAAAATTCTCAATTTAAAAAAATTAGCGTTTTATAAAAATGTACAGAATAAGTCCAAGCATGAATTTCAGTGCAAAGACAGAGGAACAATCTCTCTTGTATTTACAGGTCATCACTTTCCACCATTAGACAAACACTCTGTGTGAGGAAATTTCTGTCTCAGATGGATTCATCAAGGCCTGTTACTCAACTGTTCTCTTCAAGAAGTCTAAATTGGACTGGCAATCCAATCACACACAGCTCATTCCTAAGCAATTAGATGTTGTCATTTTTTATGCAGAAACAAACAAACAAACAAAAAAGTTGGGACCTTTTAAAGGAGAAAGCTCAAAAAGAAGCGGCCATCAGGAACAGTCGGTGCTGTGCTCAGGCTCTTTGTATTGCTACATGACCACAGCACACACCAGTGCAGAAGAATGGAACAAAAATAAACTGAATTCTGCAAATGAAAGGGCAGCTCACCAATGAAGTAAAGTGACATGAAGAAGAATACGAGCAAGAGTGAAAGAAGTCAGGAATCTATATTTCTACTGTAGATTTTGCCATAGACTTAACAGCCAATACTTCCTTTGTGCAATTTCTCAGCTAGTATATTCAAGTCCTCTGTGAAATGCAGAGGAAAACAAGGTGACTCCAGAAGAGACCTCTATGAACAACCAAGACAGGACCTGTAATAAACACAGGTCCAACTCAAAAAAGGAGAAAGGCAGTCTCCCTCACCTTACCAAACATTCACTTTTTAATATTGAAAGGAGAAAGTCAAAGATCCCATGAAAACTACTTAATTGTGCCATTGCTTACTGACAGAAGACTGAAATGATTGAGCAATATTTGCTAGAGGAAGAAAGATCAGTTGCCATAAGAAACTGCACTTTAATCATACCTCATGACTTTTTTTTTTTAATCCCTACGCAATTCAACAGGTCTCAACTAGTTCCTCACAACAGGAAATCAGTTCTCTGTCCAGAGGTTAGCAATACCTTTACATGAGCACTTCTACCATTCAAAATCTTCCGAACAAGTGGCATGTAAGAGTCTTCAGGCCATAGGAAGATGCAGGGTTTGCTTAGACAGCAAGATGATCTTGGACAGTAGCACTGCCACAGCCTTCCTTTTAATTAATGCAACCTGAAGACTGAAATTTCAGCTATATGGCAAACTTAAGACACGATGAAAAATGAACAGTTTGTCTAAAACTTCAGTTACATCCCTAGACTACCATGGCTTGTGTGATTCCTCCAGGCCCATGCTAGATGAAAACCTCACCTAGAATCTGGTGAAAAATGTTCAAAGGCATGTAACAGTACAGCAAAAACAAAACAAGTGCAACCATCTCTGAAACGTTCTTACAGTATATCCTCTCTCCTCTTGATTTTGAAACATAGCTGACTTCTCTGTTCAACTTTTACAGAAACGTGACACTCCAACCTCACAGTCTTCTTTGGCCCACTGCTGGGTTGGCTGGCTGTTCTGGGTTTTTTGTAGGTTTTGTTTGTTTGTTTAATACAAGAACATAAATGCTGTTATTCTTAACATACCTATTCCATATAACATAGTAAAATTAGTTAAAAATCAGTGATGTTCCTCTCACCCCCATTTTACTCAGTTCCTCCAAGTGTAAGTTAGGTACAGCCCAGCATCTTCTACCTCTGCTGTAAATATGAGTCCTTACCCTGCAGAGCTGGATCAGCTTCTCCATTTTCACTGATGTAATACTCATTACACAATGCGTTCAGCGCAGACACTGCAGATTCCTGAAACAAAGGCAAAATTGTGAACTTCATATCATCAGATGTGACCTTAGTAAATATATCTGTGCTTACAGTTAAGAGAAAGATGACAGGTTTTTTATGCTTGTTTTTTGTTTAACTACTACCTTCAGCTATTGCCATTTACTTAGTTAAATTGTTCCCTACCCTGGTTTAAGAACAGCTGAAAAGGAAAACCATGGAAGAACAAAACAGATTCTTCCCTTACTCTTTTAAAAGTACCAGTAAGTTAAATTAACATTTAACACATTAACAGCAATGCACTTGCTGTGTTTCCAGCTCCCTTGTAGCATCTGCAGGATGACACAGTATTACCAAATCCAGAAGTTATTTTTTCATCTTCAATATAGTGATTTCAGACTGGTAAGAAATCAGTTTCCTCTCCTACAGAAAGGAAACGGTACAAAAACATGGATTTCCTAATTGCCACAGATCCCTCACTCCCTAAAAATGGTTTTCCTCTTAAAGGTACCACATTCTATTACAAGAGTGCACTGTATGTGAGAAAAGATGATGACTTTTCAGTGTCTCATGGAACGCCCTCAACATTCTTTTTCTCTAAAATATAAAAAGAAATCAAGTGAGAATCGGCATCTACTAAACACAGTTTAATGTAAATTAATGTTAAACCAAACAAGTCAAAATTATCTACAGTCTATAATTAATTCTCTAGCTAGGTTTAGAAGTTCCAGTAAAGACGTACAAACTCTTTGAATGAACTGAAAATACCAAAGGAATATTCCAAGAATTTAATTTCACCTTTCATCAGTGATTTGGATGCATTTTAGTCTGCTCTGTTGTCTGAGGAAACTTTTAAAAGCTGCACTACCAACTACTCCCAATGGTTGTTTATCTAATTTTAAGAAATGAACAAAATGAATGCAGTATTTTATATTCAAATAGTGTCTGCGACAGCTATAATCTCTAACAGGGCGGACTAAAATTATCTTTTTAATTTGGTAGAATCTTAAATAAGAGTACAAGATCAAACTTACATGGTATTACTCAGGAAAATCAAGGTAAATAGCTGGAGTCATGAAGACCATACATAAAATAGCACAAAGAAAATGAGAACAGCATCCATCAATGGATAATTAATACTCCGAATTAGTGCTGCTGGTGAGCACAGTAAAAGGATTTTACTGTAGATGAATGGAAAATTTAAGTGCTACATCCCAAATATCTCCTGTTGTTTCAAACCAATTTTCTCCTGTTAACAGCGCTGCCCTGAGCACATCAGACCTGAGGATGCTGTCCAGAGACACAAATTTATCCAAAACCATTACAAACAACCAAAATCAACATCTCTTACACACAGAACACATCCATACATTGATGCAGTAGATTTCCTTAGAATTAAGCAAGGTGGCAAAAACAGACATTTATCCATGGTCCATTTCTTTGAGACAGGATAAGATTGGGTGGCTCAGTAAAAACAGGAATTACAGCTGCAGTCATGTATGAAGCAAGTCAAAATCAAACACTGAAATGGAAGGAAAATGTTAAATTGATGTATTCAGATGGCAGACTGAGCAGCTTCAAGTGTCAGAGACTGCTCATTGCCAGGCCAACATCAGTGCCAGAGATCAGCAAGGACTCTGCTGGAATATGCACACAAGAACGAGCTCTGTAGTAACTACTTGAGTATTAAACAGGAAGCCTCCTGAATTTAGGAGAACTCATCTTTTGGTTTGTTTTTAAATTCCCCTTCTCAGCAATCTAAGAAACAAACACACAAGAAGTAATCAAATTCCATGGAAAATACACTGATGGAAAGTAAAAATATTTCCATACAGCAAGTGATGATATGAAGAAGGAATAGCTACTGTACCTTTACATGTTGTAGTGCAGTGCAGGAAACAAGAGGAAGACTTCTTAGACTGTCATTTATTAGCCACTGCCAGCCCTCTGAAACAGTACGGAACACAGATGGTATTACCTTTCTCACTTTACAAACTTCAACTTTTAATCTCCTACAGCAAAAAGAAGAGCAGCCATCTATATTCACTCACTTCCCCACCTTTCCAAAATTAACAAGGTTGTGACTCACTACAGCTATTCTGGTTCATGTTACAAAGTACACACTGCAAATGGTGTCTGATGATACTGAAAACTTGAAAAAGGCTGCAAACACCACAAACCTTGCAGTAACATCTCTGTCTGTTGCAGCTTTTGTGTATCTTCCTGATACTTTACTAGTTAACCCACTCAAGTTTGCTGATCTCATTGTTCCTTTGTAAAACACCATGCAAGGATGTTTTACAGCTTAATGAGTAACTACTTGAAAATGAAAGGTTATTTAAAACACTACGTACCAATTATCGGATCTCCTTTAAACGGCATTTTTGACAGTGACAGCTTTTCAATTAAAGTGCAGACTGTAAGAAAGCAAAATTGGCAACCAGATAAATAATAAAAAAGACAATTTGCAGCTACTTTAAACATACAGCCACGTTACATTAGCATTAAATTTAAATTGAAGAGAATTTGCAAAGAGAATCCAAGACGTGTTAGTTGTCAAGTCTTCATTACTTTAAGTCTATACCCTTACATGAATGTCAAACTTATGGAGTAGTACTTTTTTAGGGCTTCAAAACTGTTTAGGGGAATAGAGATAATAACACTAAGCACTGCAGCACTTTACCATACCACCAACTGACCACACTGCTCAATGAAAGCCCAGCACTCGGGGAATACACCATCTTCCACCTCCTGGTGATCAGGTGAAGACACAGGTCAGTGCAGAATCATTATCTGACTGCTTCAGAGTTGATGGAGAGTAGGGACAGGACAGAACAAGCTACTACATAGTGCCACTTTTTTGTTTCTCTCTGCTCCCACAGTTTCATCTTCGAATCTTACTCCAGTCTCTGTACACAGTTCATAGTCACCTTAATTTATAACTGACTTACTGGGCTCCAAATCTATTCTTCAATTCAGTCCTCACTAAGGCAGTGCCACACAGGCTCCCTGTGCTCAAACACCACTCAATATCATAGGCCAGCTTATTTGTCCTGATATTGATTCACAGACAGACTGAGTACAACTAAAGTCAATCTTAAGGTCCCTCCTCAGTTCCCTAAGCTTCTTTTATGCTCTATTGTGGTTGTGACCATCACCTTCATTAGACATACAATTTGTGGAACATTTTCAGTTCTTCCCTTATTCCACCTACACAGCCATATCTTGCCAAAATACTGCCATTTCTTCTACTTAAATACATGAAGGATTCAGCTGCTGAGCAGTTAAAACAGATTATGAAAATCAGCAGTTGTACATACGTCCTTTCAGCATTACCATGTCACATCTGTAAACTCAGAGTTCCTTTGCTCCTCCACTCCTATCTGATTGCCTTTCAGTATTGGTACTGATTTACCTTACCCACTAAGTTTGAAGGTGTGATTTAAGTTATCCCAAGCCAGAATCTGCTATCCAGCACATCCCTTTTTCAACTAACGAGCAGGAAACTAAAGTTGGCATAATTTCCTTATCCACTCAAGTTACCTTCTTTTCCCTGCAATGCCCTTAATTTTTACTTACTTTCTGTACATAACGATCATTGAACTCAACATTAATGTATTCAAACCCTTTCCACAAACTGTTGTTTATGTGTTCTTCATTCTCCACCTTCACTTACACATGAATTATGATAAAATCATCAGTCACATGATCACATCTGTCTTAATGGACAGACCACATCTCTTCTGGAGAAGAACTGGGGTTTATCAGGAAATCAAATTCAACCCCAAAGAAAGTTAGTTCTGCAAAACAAGTGAAGTGTGTGCCATAAAACCAAGAACTGCCTTCAACTCGTACACAAACAGGGTTACTCTCAGATGTGCTGGTAAATAATATTCTGCCATATCTGACTTCTGATTAGCTTTCAAACCTCGTATTTTTAATTACAATGCATATTCTATTTATGCATTCAATATAATGTACACAAGACAAACTGAAAAAAAGTAAACAGAAGAACTATTTACTGTACATTCTCTGTTTCACTCCTTTGCTGTGATACTTACCAGCTGGTCTCATCAGTTCTCCACCTAACCCCCTGCAAAGCAAAAGAGAGGCACTGTCACAAGCAGTTTGAATGCATTGCCTGATGAGAAAAAAAAGGTCTCTAAACCATTTTAGAAAGCAGCTGACAAAGTATCTTCAACTTTTCTAACTGACCAGTGCAAAACTACTTATTTTCAATTAACTTGTCTCATGATCTCAGCAGGATGTACACAAAGCCTTCCTGAATATTTAGCTTTCTGCTTCTGAAGAATGCAAACTCAATCTTTCTAGTTTTTAATGTGTATAATAAAAGATTGTCAAGTTCATTCTTCTTTTCTTCTAACTTGCTTCAGAAGCATCAGAAACTCCGTCAACTTTTCAGCCCTACAGCTTTTGACTTTCAGAACCAAAAAGCAATTACATACAAAGTTTTAACAATATCTTCATTTCTGGAACATTAAATGGAAACATTACTTACCAGTTCCCATTTTCACAAATTTCAGCTGGTTCACCTCCCTGGCAAAGTTTCTCACCCTATTCCCTTTATCCTCTTCTTTCCTGCTAAAGCTCTCTCAGATGATTTTGCATTCCTCACAACATGTAAATCAGTAACAATTTCAACTGATCAGAAGGGGGAGAAACAAAAGGCCTAAGACATTTCAGACCATCCTGAAAAAAGAGTGCATCACAGAAGAATGGTTTTAACAGCTCAGAGCTGCTACCTATCCCAGCCTATTAACCTGGCCACTGGTGGCCCCATGAGGAGAAAGTCTGAGCGAGACACAAAGCAGAGAGGGAGAAGCATCCTTGAACTGCAGAGCCTGTTTCCATTCCCCATCCTGTCACCTCTGGGCAGAGACCTGTCTCCTCACAGCACTGAGCAACATCTGCTGGTTCCTTGGGATATCCCCAAGGCATCATAAGCATTGCCTGGGGTGTTCTGCTCACTGGCACCCTCTGTGGCATAATTTTACCATTTTTTGAACCTTTGACCCCTGCCCTTCCTTTGGATATTTCCTCCCCTGGCGCCTTATTCTTGTCTCCCTTCACTTCTGTTGGAACATTTCCTCCCTGAGGTGTGCCAAACCCATAATCACCTGTTTGTACGACTACACTCTGGCAGAAACTCCCTGCAAGGGGGAGGAACAACAAAGGCTTTCTGTTTATTTGCTTGTGTTGGTTTTTTTTGTTTTGCTTTTTAAAAAGAACTTTTTCTTCCCTCCTACCTCCCACAATAAAATTAGTAGCTGTGCTCACAAGGCAAACCATAGCAACCCTAACAACTCTTAGAACTTCATTCTCCAATTCATCCTTTTATATGAGCTTCAAAAGCTCAAACATTTTAAACGAGTTTTTCCGTTCCATGCAGTAGGTGCATCCTGTTAGCACACTTGGGTTTCTGACTGCTCAACATTTTCACTGGTTTTTCAGGTGACAGAGAGGTGCCAACTCAACACTATTGCAATGTGCCACACATCAACATTTCCTTTAACTGGCAAACTTTTGCTTTCAACTGTCAACATATTAAGCTCTATGTAATGACCTGTAGCTCAGTTTATCACCATAAGATGCAAGAAGAGATTCCACATCCCCATACTGATAAGCTCTTTGTATTACCTACTCCACCTTCCTGCCATGCTGTCTGCTCTCCAGCTTCTAAAAATCTCAATTAGAAAACAAAGCGATGCAAGGAGTTGATACAGAGGCAAAAATAGAAGAATGAAGTGGCAAGGGTTGCTTCCTCTTCAACGTTTCTTTCCCCTCCACTTTGTACCTCACCCATTCCTTGCCTTTTGTCTGTTGCCTTACTGTAAATGAGTATAAAATAATGATCTTGTGAATTTGTTTGGTGTGCAACAGAGTCTGCTGATGCAAGGATTCAGATATGGACTTTGTTCCAACTACAAAGCAAGAAGTGAGTCACAAAGGCTGCTCTTCTCCACTTCTTCTGACTGCCAACAAGGAAGTCAGGCCACACAAAGCTACTCTTATGTTAATAACTTGTCAGCTATCCCTTCCTTTGGCATTACATCAATTTAATTTAATTTCAGAGTTTAGAGCTTCATTGAGGATTGCTGTCCCTGTGGAAAATGAAGAATGGTGACACTGAATTGCACATTAAGACTTCTATGTAACACAGAAACTTCAGTCAAATCTATCTGCAAAAGCACTGCCATCCTGTGTTCTCTGCACAACTTTTCATGCCATGTCCTGCCTACACATCACCATATGTCTGACAATTTACCTTTTATTTTTGCTTTTCCACAACACATATTTCCATTTTAGGAACTGAGAACTCTGTTGTAATTCTAGATCTTTTCTCAGTCAGTGTTTACTTTGTCAAACAAGCTGTGCACCTTCCTATTAACTTTATCTCACCCTGTAGTATGTCACTAAATTAAGAAGATACGGATCTCCCTATTTCAGAGATTCTGAATTTTGCTGTACTGTCAGTATTTTCTCTTTTCTAAAGACACATCCAGAAGTTACAACACACTCACAGATGTGCCTGTTTCAAGGTTTATTAACTCAGTTTGTAAATAGACTGATGCAGTGCCCAGGTTCCAATAGCTCCTAAACATTTCTTCCTATGTGCAATTCCGTAGCAATGTTTCTCTTCTAGAAATATTTTGGAATTAATTACAATTTATTTGTAGGAAACAATCAAAAGACATAATCCCTTTTTGAATCAATGGATTAAGATTGCTGATCGAAGTACATCAGTATACACTGTAAAATTATGGAGGTGTGAATCAGAACAGCTTCCAGTTCCTATACAGATTCAAGGTACTTCTGTAGATTTTTAAAATTTTCTTCAAAACTCAGTTTTTGGGAGGAGTTCAGAATCCATCTTTGTGATTATAAATATAACATCAATTGCAACATAGATCCATGTTTTCATAAACATCCAGTTAAGAAGTTAAAGCTACTGGAATAGCTAAAGAGATTCAGTTACAGACACTAAACTTGCAGAAAGCCAGGTAGAGTTTTCCCATCAACATGAGTAGTTGGAAACAATTCGTCCCACATAGAATTGAGGTACCTTAAAGATCCAGTTTGTCCATGTACAGGGCTTACAAACTGGTTTCATGAAAGGTACACAGAGGCAGCAGTAGATAACCTTAAGCTCAGATTAAAAAATAAAAACCTGCCCATTTAATAAAGCTGCAATAGTCATCCTTTAAAGATGAGAGGATACACAATACAAAGCTGATGGACATCTGCTTTAGGTTACTGTAAGCTCAGATCCTGAGTGTACACATTTGCATTGTATTCTAACACCAGAAAACTACACAAAATCCTGGCTCTATGGAATAAGTTTTCCCAGTGACTTCAACTGGTTGCAAAAAAATTTTTACCTTACCGCTCTTTCAGGTGAATGAAACTATATAGCACAAAGCATTACTTTGCAACAAGAAAAAAACAGAGTAGAAAACAGCAGTGAATGTCTCACACGACACCCTTTTTTACATGCTCATCCTTCTCAGCCCACAATATTTCACAAGGCATAGCAACACCATACAGCTAAAAAAAAAATACAAAAGCAGTTGTATTTTTTCCAGTGATACCTCGAGCAATCCCTTCAGAACATAGGATGGCACGAACTCCTCGAACCACCACGTTACTGGACGCAAAAAGTAGTTTAAACTTGGAAGAATTTTTAAGATGAAACCTGTTGCAAGGCCAGACTCATTTCTTGATTAAGCTTCTACGTCCAAAAATCTCTTTTGCATAAATGACTGCCAATAAACACATTTGCACTGAAACCATCAAGATTTGCTGCAACCTTAAAGGTCTTTGCAATGAGAGAAGCTTTTCTTTCACCTGGTACTGGCCAGCACCTACAGGCTGCCCTACTCCAGGAAAGGCTCAGACACTGAAGATGACCGTCCAACTTACACCGGTTACAATGTAAAATAAAGTTTGCTGCCTGGCCATAGCTGACATGGATATGGAGAATCTGACTGCGTGTGTACTACAGGAATGAGATCAGAGAAAAACTCAGCATGCAGCACACTGCACCGACTGAATCACACAGTGTGGGAGTTGCCAATAAACACAGTGCTTCCTGTCACAGGCAGTTCTGATGTGAACCCTGAAGGCCCAACAGCTGAAACACACAAGGGAAATGCAGCCACCTGGGAGAAGTGCAGTCAATCTGTCTGCAGCACTTCCATCTCCATCCCTCAATTATCTTGTTACAACAATCCTGTGTGTTAAGACCTATACTGCCAGCCTCAGACATGGCTACAAGAAAGGAGACAAGAAGTACTACACATTACTCAGGTGGATATACAGTGAAGAATCGTATATCAGATGATGCATTTTAAAAGAATCTTAACAATTACTAAAAACAAATCTTGAGAACTCTTCCACATTGAGAACTAGCACAAGGTCTTAGATGCATTACACAAGTGTGTCTGCTTCAAGAAAAGACTCCATGCTGATTCAACAAAAGCACACTGAAAAGCAGTCATTAGGGTTAGCAGCCATGTGCTTTTGTCTAAAGTTCTCATGTACAAAAGCAATGTTTAAAGGAAAAGTCCTTTTTTGTTTAATATATCTCTCTAACACAGTCCATAAGGCACAAAACAGACCAGTACTCTCTGCGCCATGGTTTGCATGGCTTCCCTGACTTGCTATAATTAGTGATCATTTAATATGGAAAACCAGGCCCACTGTGCAATACTCAGCTGGAAGTACATATGCAAATGTTTAAAGCAACCAACTCCTCAAGACAAACCTGTGCATCAAATGTGTCAGAAACAGAGCTCATGGAAGGAAGTACACACTGGATGTGCCTGGACTTGTATTCTCCTATTTCAGCACACTACGGCAAGTCCAGAAAAACACTTTACAGGAAAACAGAAAGATACCAACATTCTTCAAAGACAGTAATAAAGCAGAGAACAAGACTTCCTTTCAGTCAGCATAAACAAATTTGATTAACTTCAAATGCACCAAAAGAGAGACTGTGCAGTGTAACTTAAAACTTCACCTGCATCTCGTCTGAAAGAAAATTCATGGACATTATTCAAATCAAGTTAAAGGTATTACAAGAGATGCTGAACAAAGTAGGAGGGATAGCTGAATGAAGGTATCCATCACAGTGCTGTGGCTTTAGCTTTTTTGACTTGAGCTTCTCAGGGTTCCAATGGAATCCTAAGAGTGAGGCAGTCAGCCTCACCACAGCCCACCAGCAGCTCAACATCTACAGTTTATCAGAAGACAAATTTATGAATTTATCTAAACAGAAATTTGTATGCTTTTGCTTTCTCACAGGCCAAAGTAGTTCATGAAAATAGCTTGGTCAACACACCGAAATCCACGTAATACAGAAAGATGGCTGTTTTGTTCCCAGAATTGAAAGCAAAAGGTCTCAATCAGTTGAGAAATGTGACCCCAGAGCTTTTGTTACAGGAGTTTAAAAACTAGAAACACAAATAAAACACACAGGTTTTCAACATTCCTGTAAGCCATCATTAAACTGAAAATTCCCAGTAGCAATTTCTCAAATGGAAATCTTTGGAATATTACGTGCAATAATTACTCATCATGAAACAAGTTGGGCTTGTTTCACTAAATGCTTGCCCAGCAATACTCAAATGGCTGTTTTGTTTTTATAACCTAGTTTATTTTTCTTGTCCAATCTTAATATGCATGCCAATATTCTAAAACATGGATTATTGCAGACATCTGTG
Organism: Odontophorus gujanensis; assembly: GCA_013399175.1. Classification (NCBI taxonomy): domain Eukaryota; kingdom Metazoa; phylum Chordata; class Aves; order Galliformes; family Odontophoridae; genus Odontophorus; species Odontophorus gujanensis. Next base: position 556,199 of record VXAB01002085.1, read on the forward strand.
TCTCTGCCCAACTATTAGAGTAAACAGAAGTGAATCAATTTTGCTTGGAGTTGAACTTTAAGTCTTATCTAGGACGAAAACATTTCTGTAGGCATCTTATAAATACCATTAAGTGCAAGAAGTGCACATTATGACATAAACAAATTACATTCAAGCTCCACCCTGACATTAAAGAATTTATGGGAGCCAAGACAGCCACCCACAAAGACACTAATATACAGTATCAGCATGAAAACCATCCTCCCCTGCAAGCTAGCTTTGGAATGAAGGTTTCACATCAGTGCATACAGTCATGAAAAAAGTAAATATGTACTTTTTTTCAGAAAGTTTGATAATGTGAAGACTTATATAAAAATTATTTAATGTATAAATAAAAATTACACAAAAAAGCTAGTTAGGATCCTACTGTTCTACCATCTACAGGTACATCATGTGTAAAGAAGTGAATTAGATTAACGCCTGAAAACTCCAACAATTTGTCAGTTAAAGAAAAAACTCATTTGCATATTGAACCATTAGAGAATAAAAGTCCTTAATTATGTTTTGAATTCCTTAAATTTATGACTAAAGCCTTAAGTCACGTACCAGTTTTAATTCACCTTTATTTAACAGTTATGTAGGCAAGTTCCCTTTTACTTCCTGGAAGCTTCAACAAATAGGAACAACTCAGTGAAAGCTTATTTACATTTTCTTTGGCTCAAGAATTAAAAAATTATATAGAACCTTTTGTAATACTTCTGGCCTACTCATTACACAGGATTCTAGAATTTAGCTAGAAGCTCCTTTTAAAAAGAAAAAGCCATACTAACTTTGTAGTGACAGGTCATTTCTACCATATAAGTACTGTAGTACAGGTGAATAATAGGAAAGAAATCCATTAGGCATTGCTGGAGCCATAGCTTAGTGCCATATTGTTTCACATTCTTTCCTTTCTTTAACTGTCTCTATCACAGTGTTTGAGACCAGTACTTACCACTTTCCCATTAATCTAACATGCCTGTAAGTCACACTCTAAACTCCTCATACATTATAAAAACAGTACTGGTCTCTGTAATAGGTAGACAAAGCCAAAAGAATGCATGTGCTTGCATTCTGATGAGCTGTGATATGCTGGCAGTCTATGTGAGGTGTAACTAATACAAAACCACTCCCTGTCCTTGATGCTACTGTTTTCATTAGTCAGACTGATACCCTCCAATACATAAAATAATTTTGCTTCAGTCCATTTTCTTACCTGTACAACTGTCGACTGCAAAGCTGGAGGGAAAAAAGCACAAGAACATTTAGGAAGTTATTTTGGAATAAGTGTGTTATTTCTCCTCCTCACACACAGTGTCTACATACCATGTACTATGCCACATTTAACACTTCTATAAAGCACTGTCTTTCTTCATTCCAAATCCTAGCTGCCTTTGCTCTGTCTTTTTAAAATACATTTGTTTTCCATATTTGGCCCTTTAAAAATGGCAATACACTATGCTGACTGAAAACTGAAAGTATCTGTCAGCTACTGTTGAAGAGTAAAAACAAGAACATTTATCAAACAACCTCCTGGACTATGTGTCCAGATTCATACTTGCAAGATTGTTTACTTTTGGCAGGTGGAAGAAGAAGGTGGAGAACAATAACTGTCTTAATTGCAAATATTTCTATAAATATAATATAACATGCCACACTACAAAGTACATTAACTCTTGCTACAAACCTCTTGGTGGATTTGCTTAAGTCCCTCCAAAGATTTTCCACTGAAATAGTATGTTAGAGATCTGCAAAGATATACAGTTGTTTTTTTTTAAGTCTGGCTGCCAAGTCATCCTCAGAGGTTGGTTTTTGTTTTTTTTTTCAACAGAAATATGTGATACTTAATTTTACACATTAATTTTAGGTATCTTTGTATAAATGGATAAGAATGTTCTTAGAAGTAAAACAAAATGTTAGTCAGAGTAATTACTCAACGTTTACCTGAAAAAAGTCATTTATTTAAACATATGCTCTTCAGAGTATATATATATATGTACACACCCATGACTGCTGCAGAACAGTATTTTCAGTGAAGTCTGCATTTTGGGATTTTATCATCCGCTGCTTTGATCTTAAACAGTTGTTCATCACTACTTAATTCAAACCATTACAAAATCCTACCACAATGCAGCTCCCAAATTCTAGTTCTGCAATAATGATTTCAACCATTTTTTACAAATGATTCATGTAAAAGAAAGAAAAAGGTAAATTACTTTTCTTTAACCACAACACTAAAGCAAAGACAACTCCAAATAATTCTGTCAGTTATTCTGGGTTCACCTCCTAATTGTAATATGAGTTTTTGTGTGTACACATAACACCCCTTCCCATTCAGCAGTAATATTTAACTCCGTTCAATTCAACAGGTTATTTATTTAAAGATGAGAGACTGCCCCCTCACCAGGAAGACAAAATAAAAGGGAAGGGCTGCTGGGAGGGGTTGGTTAATCAGTGGTTGGTATCTCTGAATTCTCCAAGTAAGGCAATAAATGATCTTGCATTTCTAATGATGAATTTAGACTTCAGTATGCAGTATCACCAAATAAATTGTGAAGGCTTTGCAAGACTGATCATTATCATACAAAAATTCAGTTGAATAGATGTTCAATAAGATGGGATTTCAACAATTACACTCAGGAAGCTTTCAATAGATCAGACATGAAAGGAAAACGTATAGTGAAGATAATCTTGCATTTATACCTATTATTCTCTTCTGCTAGTTTACACAATGCATGGGTGATCTCAGCACAGGCAAGAATTGCCCCGTGGCGTGTGTGCAGATCTATGCCCACTGATAAAGGCAGCAGTTTTGGCAAAACTGAAAGAGATTAAATAATTATTTTATTTAAACAAGGCATATTGACACATTACAGTTCTAAATGTAATTGGTCTAGAAATAACATAAGAAAACCATTTCTTGAAAGTCAGGCCAATAAATCCTCATCATTAACTGAAAAAAATTTTTAAAGTAAATTCTGAACAAGCATACTAAACTATACCTACAAAGGTCACACTTACAACTAGCTCCATGTTTGGAGTCAATAAAAAAAATATGCTTGTTATGATACATTAGGTTGGCTGAGCAGTAGAGAAAACAAGGCTTGTAGCCACTAGTTTTACTTCCATGTAAACTGCCCCTGCCTCTTCCCTAACCCCCTCTATGGAGTCTAGGTAATAACTGTAAGGGTTTCAGCTGCTGTCTTGCATGCATAACAGAAAGCAGCTAGTACATCCTTGGAATCTTGAGTACGCCAAGCAATTCTGAATTCATGCTAAGAAACCTTTGATTCCAGACACAGCAGTCAAAAGGAATTCCTCTGAAGATGTCAGACTGGACAAGATAAAACAGATTTGTTCTCCCATCCCCGTTGTTATGACATCAATATATCAACAAAACAAAACTAGGAATTTGAAGGCTAGTAGCCTGAATTGCTGCAACAAATCTACACCCATTTGTTCATCTCACAGAGGTGCAGTCCTGTGTAATCAGGCTACAAATGACTAGTCCCTAGATTAAAACCATCCAGTACTTTTTCAACAATTTTGCATGAAAACTGAAAGCTGGTAAAGTTATCGGTGTCAATACACTGTACTAAGTTGTAGGGAAGATCTTATGTTTTATTAAGTCATGGTGTCTGTTTAAGTCATTGTCATATGATTTTTTTGTTACATAAGCTCAAATGCTTGGTATGACACACTATGCAGAACATGTTATGTGTTACCTACCCACATTTGCCATGTACTCAGGAGCCCGTGGGGTAAGGTTATGCAGAGCCTTGGTTGAAAGTTCTCGAATAGCACTGAAGATGCAAGAAAAATATAAGAAAAATATGTTCATGAAGGGAATCCTGTCCACAATCTGATAAAGACCCCAGAAATATTGAAGAATATAGTATTTGCTGTCGATCTTACCCTTCCTCTCTTAAAAAAAAACAGCCAACAAAACAACTCAGCAGACCAAACAGACAGCCTACAGCTAGCTTTCAGCTATCTGAATAGAACTTATTGCTGAAAGAGACAAAGAAAAACACACTGGATGGTAGAACCTGAGGGCTCATTCTATGCATTGGCAGGGACACTGCAGTAAACTACTATTATTTCTCATGATGCAAACTATTATCAGCACTGATATAATCTCATTTGTGTTATATGTACATGTTTTAATCTTCATGAACATTGAATATGACTAAGCTCTATCTCCATGCATGAAATCAACTTTAATTATTATAATTGTATGGTGATGGTGTTTACCCCTCACATACACTATATACCATATAAATGTATTTTATTAATCTATTAACAGATTGAGGTCATGGCAAAAAGTCAAAATTCATAAACACACTTTAAGTGACAAGGTGCTAGGAGGTATGGGTGACATTTACTACTTCTTGCCCAGTTTCCATCAAATAGCATACAAAACATGCTTTATATGCAGAAAAATCAGTTCCTGGATGTGAGCATAATTAGACTTCATGAACTTACCTATCCCAGTGGTTAATCTTCATGTTAACTAAATGATCTATCATTGGTTGTGTATACTCAGGAAAGCCAGCAATATACACACTGAAAAAGAAGGTTCATATGACAGAGTACAGAATCAACATATGTGGTTATTTTAATACAAGCTGCTCCAAAGATGAAAATCCTCCAGTTTTAAGGCAATGAAACAACTGTTTAATCATGCCTTATCCCAGATGAGATGCAGCCAAATAAAATAATACAACGATCATCACATTACAAGCACTGTCAAATATTTAAATCACATCTGCAAGTTTTTCACGTTCTCTTTAAAAGCACTACACCAACAAAAAGCTTGACAGCGACAACAAGCAAAAATACACAGTTCCTACTGTTATATTCCAGAAAACTGAGAAGTGTATATTAACACCCATAATAATTTTTTAGATTGGAAAAATGCGTGCTAACATGTAAGCCAAATGACAGAGTAAAATTAAATCATAGAAATGTGCTTTATCTTCCTAAATACGATACAAAATTGAGAAACTGTTTTCCATTCTTCTTTTTAAAAATCAAACATACAAAAAGTCAATTATGACAAAAACATACTAAAGGTGCAAAGTCAGGACCTAAGATGTGAAGGAATGTCAGAAGTCATTAGCTAGGCAGTCAGAGTAACTATCTGACTGTATAGCCCCACTGGCTTTCCAGACTTCAGAAGCATCTGCTGTTGGAAGCTAAGGTCAACAGAAGTCAAGTGAATTGTCTTCTCACTACATCTGATGTAATTTCAGTAGTCTTGGAAAGCTAAACCACCAGTAGAATGTGTTTGTGTCAAGAGGGCATGCACACAAGGATAACATTAGGGACACATGAATTAGCTTAATTTCACCTTTTTGTGTGATGTACTTCTCAACTTTAATAGCATTCCATAAATACATGCATAGTTAGAAACAAAAGTAGAAACTAAATACTATTGCATGTTAATGCACTAATATCTATGTAATTCACAAGAACAGTAGTGCTTAAATCTACAGTACAGCAACCTGAGCCAGCACAACACAGAAGTACCACTGAGGGAGATGAGACACAATCTGCCAGCTGCACTGCCCAGCTGCTGCCAGCAGAGAAGTGGCCAAATTCATTGTTCTTTTGTTCCACTGTAAAGATTTTTCTGCTCCTTTCTACTTAGTTTACAAACCCATCTATCCCAGTGGTTAATCTTCATGTTAACTAAAGGATTCCTTAACCGTATTTTGACACAGTCCAGAACTCCTGAACTCACAGCCGCTTTAATCCCAGTTCATACAATGTCAGAGTAGGTTTCCTCTGCCTTCACCCCCATCAACAGGTTAACAGATTCTAGCTGAGCCTTCCAAAGAACTTCTGGCAAAGCCTCCAAAGGACAACTGGTATGAAAACTTGTGCAAAAATACATAAATTTTGAAGGATATAAGCAACATACACACACATACATAGCTCGTATACCTAAAAGAAAACATGTCTGATACAGGCTCTCTGTAAGAATATATCGTTTATTATTAAAAAAAATACTCAACTGTAGAAACATGCACACATTTATCAGGCCTTTACAGCCCCAAGTAGATTCACTAGCACAGACTTTCACACCTGCATCGTTTCCCCTCACACAGTGGCATCATACTGACATGCACAATGTCTCAGGATTGGTTTTTATCTGGGTCAGGGAGAGACAGCTGAAGATTCCACATGTGGAATATGAACCCCAACTAGCTTTTTTCCAGCTACATAAACAGTTCCACCACCCAAAGGCATACTGATCCAAAAGGTCCATTTTTTCCTACCACATCATAAGGATATGTGTTTTCTATGCAGCCAAATATATGCTTACGTGCTTTTGCTTTGATGTTAACTCAGACAAAAATAAGGAAATAATTTTAAGTATTGACCCAAATAATTATATCCTGTTTGAAAAGCAACATGGTGAAGATCGTAGCAAGTAATGTAATGGAAGAGATAACAAATGATTTACAAAGAGCTTGATTAACAACATTGAATTTGGTCTCAAGGAACCATGGGACGAACTGCACATTCCTACAAAAATCCTCCAAATCACAACGAAGAAATAAATGTACACATGAGACAAAACCTCACAATTCACCTCTGAAGAAATAGGGACAACATAACCTTCAAACTAGAATTACAGAAGAGAGTAAATGAAAATGGTGTGTGCCAATTTTGCATATTGTCTATTTTTTTTTTTACTACTGTAGGAAGCCACACTTCCCGAAGTGCCATGGGCACTCTGACAGCACAGGGCAGCAGTGCACACCGTGCCCTACGTGTGCCCAGCCCTGCTCAGCAGGCAGGAGTGCTGGGAAGAGTGTGGGAGGAGGGTGTGGAGCATGGAAGGAAAGACAGTAGGTGAGAGGTGAGGACAGGCACAGACCAGAGTGATTATCCACAAAAGGGACAAGATGGAGGTGGAAAAATTAATTAAAAAATAATAATAAAGTCTCGGAGGCAGAGGCATTCAGTGCCAAGTATCTTAAAAAAATAAAAGAAGTTCATTAGAAGCTATGAAGCTGAAAAGGAAGCAGAACCCATCATGTTTGCTGTTTCTATTCCCAAAGGATCAAATCTTTTTGAACCTTTCTAACCTGTTGGCTTCTGCAAGCAACTCAGCTCCACGGGCCATGCATCTCACCTATCTTAGGAAGGCCTGAGTCACTCTCTGTAGGTGCCTGCCTCTCTGTGCTGCCTACAGAGAGACCAGACAGCAAGGCTAGACTGCCTGTCTTAGGCAGACAGCTGAAGTTAGGACCCAGCCCTCAGACTTTTTCATCTTTTCATGAGGAAGTGCAGTCTTCGGTTCATTCAGTCATCCTGTGCACAGAGCTTGCACCTCCAATCCCCTCACTTCAGCTTCCCTGTATTTGCAGCAAGCAGAGCAGAACAGCACACAGCACTCCACCACAAGCCACTGACTTATACAGCACCACACCAGCACTGGTGCTTCCCACTACACTCTTTGCAGACTCCACACTGCAGTCATCAGTTTGTTTTTTCAAAGTGGTTGCACACTGTGCTTAGAGTTTCACTGTGCTACCTAGGAGAAACACAACCATTAAGGTCCCTATGCAGAGACAGCAAATTCAGCAACGTTTTTAAAATGGACATAAGTTTGTTGCTGTACCAATGCTGGAGTCTTATCTGCAATTGTAACAGACACCATTTTGCTGCAGCTCTTCAAAATCCTCTCGTCTCCTCTAGTCTCTACCCGCCCAGATAGATCTGTGATGCCCATTAATATTGCCCCTTGTCTGCCCCCTTGCCTTTCCCTCTATGAACAGACCATCCAGATAAATTGGAGGAACACTGCAGTCACATTTTCACCATGTCTTAGGCACAATTAGCAGCTTGATGCAGAAAATAGAAAAAACAAAATTTCATTTATTAAAATAACATACAATACTCAATAAGGTCAAGCAGTCAGACAAGTATGTCAATAAATAAGAGAGATTCTTCATGTTTAGGAAAGCAAGTGCTCGGAACTTACCTTATAGTCAGGTAACAGTTCACTCTGTTACCAACAGCAAAGTAATCAGCTGCAGTGAGAATGTCCATGCCATGTGGAAAAGTGCCCTACAAACAGTGCATGGAAGAGGGGGCAAAAAAAGAAAACATTAAAAAATGGAAAGTATTTCCTGAGTATGCAGCACACTGAAAATTACTTTCCACTACTGTCCAAGTACTGGAAAATACAATTCAATTTCTAATGTACACTTAAATCACTTGTACTGAAGATATAAAGGATATCAAACAGCAAAACGTCTCACTCCCCTTTATAGGTCAACGATAAGCAAAGCAAACAGCAGCAGGTAGCAAACTGTGCAACAGCAATTGAACACCTTCAGCTCGAAGCCTCAAATATATTTGGTGAATGCAGTATATATGCACAAAAAAACCTACAAAGTTCAGATAAACATAAACACCTTTTTGGATTACGCAAAGGAACTCACTTCTGCTGGGAGCTTTGTGGGGTATGAAAGGAGAGATTAAGCACCAAAAAAAAATCCACTGCATGTAAAATAAATGGGAGTTCAATTATGTTTGTTTCTTACAAATATGCATATGCCTTATGAGTTACTTGCTAATGAACCAGGAATTGATTGGTTTTTTTAAAAAAAGAACACTGGTTCCTCGCAAAGCCCAACATGAGCTTCTGACATCAGTGCTCAAAAAACTCTGATATTAGACAATTAATTATAATCTATGTTGTCATCACCTAAAATTTGCCTTTTTAAAATACAAACAGCATAGTAAAATGTCAGATATTCAGAATTTTGTTTGGGTATGACTAATTTAATGTGGCATTACACAGTATGGCTGTGCTTTGGGATGGAGGAGGCAGCACAGCCTCCACAAGCCATAATTAAGTGCAAATGGAAAACAGCCAACTGAAAGACACTACGCTCATTTACAAAAGGGACAATCATATGATATTTAAGCAATAAGACTATGTGGAAGTACAGGTTCTGGATATGATACAGTTTGGTTTGTTTACAGTTCACTCATCCCTTCCACATGAGGTTACAGCCATGCAAAAATAGTAGAAAATATCTTTAGATCTAAGCCTGAATAATTAAAGCATCTAGTGCAAGCAGTGGGAAGCTGTCGGTTACTGCAGAGGTCTTTTTCTGGGAAGCATACCACCAACTGCCCAAAAAAACACAAAAAACAAGGCTTGTAATCTGACTGAAGCAAGGATAGACAGAATACTTATGGTTTATTTCAGCCACCAACTAAGAAAAGACCCAGTAACTCAATGAAACACTGACTAGGGAGAAAAACATACAGGAGAAATACCTAAATATGATTTGTAGCCAAACAAGATGCCATACAATGAAAGATGCTAGAACATATTGTTGCACATGAGGAAAATCACAGCTAAACAGTTTCTATTCTAGCTGCTAGTTGAACCGTGCTCTGTATAACTGGGCTGTAAGCATGCCACTTTGATGCTGTCACACCACAGGTCATAGTGCCACAGTGTATGTCAGCGAGGCAGTGAAATTCCTGAAACTGAGTTCAAGAGAACTGAAGTCATGACTTCAGAGGAAATGCCAACAGTTTCTATTCTGTCAAATTACTTAGAACTTACTTCTCCAATACACAGTTTGTATTATCAGATGTACATGCATTTATCAAGATTTATGTTAGAAAAATCGGAATTTTCCCGACTTTTCCCTTACATTAAGTGTAAGGCTTATAAGGCTGATTTTTCTGAGGCCGTAAGTGCAACTTCTCAGATTCAGAATGTGTGGCATTGCAAAGGTGAAGCAGGCAGTAACCAGGAAGCAAGCAAAGTCAACTTTTTCTCCACCTATTTAGTACCAGCACTGTTACTTCAGAGGGAGAACATGTTTTAGCTTCTTCCAATTCAGAGAAAGGGTGACTCTTTCAACACATTATACCCAGGTGAAGTGCTACAGAGGGTGTATCCACTGATTAAGTAATCCTTTTCCTAGGCAGTAGGGAATGGTTCAATCAATACAACTGTTGAACTTCTACTGGAACCAGCAGAGGGACTGACACAATGCTCTTCATGCCACGGCAACATATTACCCTACCACAAACTCCTTTTTAAACACATTTCCTAAATTTGTTGGGTATTTCATCAGTATTACAAATGTATCAAACTAGTGTCATTAATTTCTGGTTGTAAACTAACTTAGACTGATCTCCACCTGCTAAGCACTAAGAAAAAACCTCTACAAAACTGTTCCTATGGGAAAGCATTTCTAAACCTACAGCACTAGGAGCCCTGTCTCACCTGGAAGTGCAGGCATAGTAAGGTGTCTACTTCATTCAGTGCCTCATGATGTGGAATGAGTAGGAGTTGCTTTGTGATGACTAACCTCTCCAGAGCAGTAACTACAGACCCAGGGAAGAAGCAAGCTGGCTCCTACTTATCACAGGCCTAGTTGGGTCAGGTCATCAAAAGTACTTACCCTCTTCCTGCTGGTCTTGTACCCTTTCTCTGCTATTAACCTAATTCTATCTAGAAATACATACAGTACTTTAGGACACAGTGCTTAATAACCATAGCTTTAAAGAAATAATACACTGGCTTGTAACAGAGATCTTCAGGAATGATATCTGGGAAAGCCAGACACAGCATTTTAACAAAGATCTCTTACAGAATTGAAATCCTCATCCTATTTGTTTCCCCAGCAAGTTTGCAAATCGAAGTTGTCTGACCCTTTCAACTACTTAAATGCAGCTAAGTCATACAGGAACCTACCACAACACTTTTTTCAACAATCTTAGGTACTTCCAAAATAAACAGATTTCTCAAGAACTTTGTGTTGTGTTGAAGACTCTTGAGCCTAGTTTTGTTGTTACACCTCCAAATCACAGCAAAGATTGTGAAGCACACTCGAGCTTTTCCGTATCTGTTAAAAATTAAAAAGCCAGTGGAACAAAAGAATCATCAAAACTTGTGCTTTTCCTGCTTTAAGAGCACTGCAGTTTTACAAGGTACAGAACGGCTGCTATTGTGCTGATTTTGCTTTTCCAAACAAGTTATAATGAACAGAAAACTCATTTTCTTCCCAAACCAGAACTTTAAAATAAAACCCACATCTCAGGAAAACACTCCACAAGAACCTGTTTGCTGGCAGTGAAAATAAATATTTTGTAACCTTCTTCTACTCCACTTCTCTGAAGCCACAGACTAATTCTGATTTGAGGTAGGACACATTCACAGTAATCTCCAGGACACGCTAATGAATGAAGATGCAGGGAAGTTACTGTACCTGTCTCCCAACATTCTCCTGGAAAGCAGCCTAAAGAACAGAGAACAAACACACCAAAACGAGTCAGGTTTGCTTTCTGATAAACACCAGAGGATGAATTCAAAACACACAACAATATAAATGACCCATGGCTTTTCTTTTTTAAATAAAGTAAGCTTTGTTAATAGAACAAGCCCACAGGGCTTTTTTGTTTCAGCGTTTCTATGCTCTTGTGTTCTTAAAGTCGTATGTTGCATGACAGCAGTTTAAGAACACAAGTTTATTAAACTAGTCACACCCACAGGAGCGCTTTTGAGCACTGACACAAGGCTTTGCACTAGAACTGAAAGTCAATACCTGCAGACAACAGAAATTGAGACAGCTCACATTTGTGCAATGACTTCAACATCATTGCATTACAGCAGGCACAGTGTGATTCTTGGTCAATCAATACTTCAGACAAATAATATTAAGAACACAATACTTGTTGGAAAAACACAATCTAAAACCATGTTGAAATACTGATGTTACAAAACCTGAAGGCAAGATTCCTGCACATTTCTTGTGCTTTGCATTGAAGAAACTCAAAATTCTGCCAATTTCAATATGACCCTCAAGTTTATCTCTCTACATGCTCTGTATATAGAATAAAATCCACTCCATACTCCACAAACCTCTACTACCCCTTGACATTTCTCTCTCAAAAATCCTCCACTTTTCCTCAAAAAGAGATTTTTGTTGTACTTGTGATTGTATATATCTACATTTTAACTCCTTTCAGAGAGAAGAAATCATTATTTGAACACTCTTCTTTTGTAATGACACTGTCTACAAACAAATCTCCAAGAAGGGACAGCATTTGGCACCTGACAACTGTATTTCATATGCTGAAGTCCCAGTCTTTTCTGAAATTGCCACAATAACTTTGTCAAATAAGAGCTCCTCCATTTCCTACACAAATATGATACACATGGTAACCCACCTGTAAAAACAAAAGGTGAAGCTCACCAAGGCATCACATTCTACATATGGAGCAAACACCAAGAACACAAGTGAAGCAAGGCCTCACGAAACCCACCTCCCACTGCACTTCTGAGGTTATGTCTGTTTAGCATAATGACTGCAGTTCCTGCAGACCTGCCCAGGCTAGTTCAGCTGCTGCTCACAGCACATCCATCTCAGGACAGCCAGCAAGGCCAGCTCTCAGCAGCTTCCCCTCCTCCTACGCAGGCTCTGGAGCCCACCTTTACCCGTGCAGCAGTGCCCCAAGCTAGCTGCTTTAGGATCCCCTCAGGTAGCACTGCATGGGCTGTCCTCTGCAGCGACTGCAATGTACATACACCCTTGGGCAATACATAAGGCAACCTTCCAGAACAGGAACATAAGCTGCAGCAGTGTCCCAGACTTACTCATTATTGTATGCTGTAGCCCAGTTTCTGATGCCTCTTTTTCCCCACTCGTTACCTTTCTACCAACTTATGCTCACAGACAGGATTTGCAAGGATATCTTTTCAAGTTATCCCCCAACATTTATTCCTTTTTGCATACACATAAGCTTTAGATCCCCATCTAAGCTACAGAGACCCTTTTACTCAGTACTGGAAGGTTTCAGCAAGGATGTTGCACTGAACTACCATATCCAAGAGCTTTAAGAGTTTAATAGCTTCATTACAATTTCTTTAAAATACGTACAGACAGGTGCATTACTGACATAAAAAGTATAAAGACTTTCTTTTGGTGAAGATAAAAAAATAAGACAGTTCTGGTCTCAGAACAAAGAAAGTTTCATTCTACTCGCAGTATATCCCAGCACTAAAAAACTGGCAAAATCATTGGAGAGAGCTGTCTAGGGGCCTGAATATAATGCTGAAGCAAAATAGCTGTTGTACAAAAAGATCTCACTACGGTTTTTTATTTAACACTGCAATTTAAGAATTTCAGTATTGTATCACCATTCAATTTTCTAACTCATTTAGAAAGATGAACACAAAAGTGAAGAAGATCCAAGGCATGGCAGAAATGGTTAGGATTCACCAGATGTATTTTACACATCTAATTTACACCTAATTGAACAGTTTATCTATTAAAAAAACACAGAACTTCAACCACTACTTACAAAGGCAGTTGTTAGCATCGCCTTATGATAAATGTATATCAATTTCAATTTAGGAGCTATTGAGGAAAGTACTCAGTTTGCCATGAAATGTTTTAAAGTACCACCAAGTTCTCTAAGCCGTGATTTTAAGGAGCACCAACCAAGCAAAAGAAAAGAAAACCCCTTCCTGAACACATCAGAGCAGAACAGAGCCTTATCCAAGGTCTCTCATTCATGCAATCATTCTTTATAATGATTATTCATGAAAGAGTTGCAAAAGTCAGCTCAGAATGTTTTCAGAGCTTCAAAAGAACAGTCAGAACAGTGCTGTTTTATTCTCCCTGACCTCGGGGTTCAAAATATCTCTAGATGCTATTTTGTTTTACTGGTGCTCCACGTTATAATACGTTGCATATTGTAATAAATGGAAAATCTAGTAAAACGTGTTGTTTATTTAAATATGTATTTAACTATGCAGTGACTGGGAATAATTAACACTCCCAGGTATTTTTCTTGAAAACTGTAGCAATGCCTGGAAAACACAAAATGTTTCCTTGCCCAACTTTCTAAAGTGAGGGAAAAAAAAAGTTTACTACTTCCCTAACTATCCATCAAAACTATTCCAAATTCTGACTGGCATTAAATCAGAATGCACAAAATAAATAAATAAATAAACAAACCCTTTTTTTATTGGAAATAATCAAAATGCAGAGCTTTTGATAGCCTGGTTTAAACTGGAAGAAGAAAGTGACATGGAAACATCTGTGCTATATTTTGTACTCTTTAGAAACACGGAAGAAGATTCCATTGTTCCACACTTAATGGTCTGTATAGTACTCAGTTAAGCTGCTTTCAATTTTATCTAAGGATTTTATTTGAGTAAAGTGACTTAAATAGCCAAGAATGGTAAATTCTGAAGTTCTGTAACACAGGAGCTGAACTCTGGGGAAGAAGTAGCTGTAGTTATTTGTCCTTCACACATTATGCAAAGAATATGTGCTGTGAGTGCTCAGCAACCTGCAGCAGCTCAGCTCCCATTCTTTGCTTTAAGCCTATTTGGACACGGCGCTTTGTGGTGCGATTATGAGTGGCTGACTCACTTCACCAGCAGTTATGCTGCAGCTTCATTCAGTGGCTTAAACTCTCAAGCAGAGGTGTGGCTAGAAAAATACGGATACTGTACAGGGAAACCCTCTTTTTTTTATTATTATTTTTTTAAGGCATTCACAGGGAAGTTTGTTCTAGCTGACACCTGGTGCTTGGGCAGGCATCATTTGGCCCCAAGTTTGCTTCACAGGAGCAGCTGTCAGTACAGCCATAGGGTCCTAATTTTCAATTTGCACAATAATATTTCTGTAAACTCTTGAAGCAAGCAACCTTTTCTCTTTTTGCATTTATTCACAAGAAGGCAAATGCAATATATGCAACACACGACTGAGATCTTCAAAACTAAGATGTTCCCTCTTTCTTCCTGTAAACTTCTATCCCATATCCCTCACAGATTCCCTTCTCTTTAGAAGAATCATGCATTTTCTTTTTTTTTTTTCAATTCTCAACAGCATTAACTATTTCTTACACAAAAATTCACAGAATAAACTTTGGTGTCAGACTTATTAAACAGGGAGCAATCTCTGCTTCACATATTGCTTTCTTTAAAAAAAATCCCAGTCTTTTGGAAAGAGTTTTGTAAAATAATTGAATATATTTTGAGTTTAATTTGAAGGAGAAATATCATTCTAAATTTTTCAGTTTCCTGCAATGAAAGAGTAACAGTGGATGGACAAGTAGCAAAACACGTCTTCATACAGCTTACCATCTTGGTGACTTTTTGTCTCTTACACTGTGACTACAAATGCCAAATACCTCTCAGATACTTTATCTTATCCAACATGATAACAATACAGCAGGCTGTGAACTGCGGCCTTAAATCAAGATATGCAACCATGGATTATTTCATTTAAAATCTGAATTTATACCACACTTTTTAAGGATTTAAAAAGCATTATTTTGTTGGTATATATTTTTGCTCATAAGCATAGTCTCAGAATACGCAGAGCTACAAATCATGACATTAAAGAACGACACCAAAAAATCCCACCCAACCAGAACCATGTACGACAGAATGTGGTAACTTACAGAAGCCGCTTTTCTGCAATTAATATCGCGGTCAAACACTGCACCAATAACCAATGCACTGAGGAAATAAATAATGACCATGAGTACCAAAAACACAAGGAAGTTGTGCAACGTCATCATTTCAACACTTAGCTTTCCAAGCAGAACACTCAGAATTTTTGCTGCAGAGCTTATTTCTTACAAATACACATCTAAACTATAATTCGGGCTGAAATAACCATGCACTTCATAGCTCCTGTGGCTTGCTGTGGACTTTCTGCAGAGTGAGCAGACAATTGCTGTTCTACCAAAGCAGAACAGCTTAAAGAAGATACAAATACACTTAACTTCATAGGAAGTTTTGCACTGTAAACCTAGCAAGAGTTTACAAGTTGAAGATATCTAACATCTCTCACTTAGATTCATTGCAGTTTAAGTTAAAACTTGGAAATACAGTTTCTCAATATCCAAATGCACAGTAAGTCTTATGTAAGGCTTAAGCAAAACTAGAAGTTAAGCAACAGAAACTTCAGTCCATCTGTAAAGGTACACTCACATGCCTTAAGTACCAAAAAACAATACGTAAATAAAATTGTGACACTTTAAAATATATTGCAAAAAAGGTTTTTTAAGGGTGACCTGCAGATACAGAAGTGTGATTATACCAAAATATTTCTTCATGCATGAAGTCTGGTATTCCTTCACAGTTCAATTGCCTTTACATTAACAGAACTGCATTTAAAAAGGTGCCATGGAACAGAAGAGGGAATACATCCCAAGACACGAAGTCTGCAGCCTTAGAAATCCACCTCCAGCATTCAATTAACTCCGGTGACAAATAAACATCACTTCAGGAGGATCATTTAAGCAGAAAATTATTCCTTTCAAACTCTGAAACTCTTCATTACATTACTTATTGTCTCCAGGCAAAACAGGAAATAAATACCGGCTGAAAAGTAATTCCAAATAGCTTTGCTTTAGCATAAAGATATTAATTACACTGATAATATCAAACTTCCCTGGGTAGAGGCTATCAGTTTCCTACAGTGCTGAATACTGCGTTGTTGAAATTCACTGAAATGCATAAGCTGAATGTATAGAGGTAGTATTGATTATCTCCATTAAGGAAAACAGGAGACAGAAAGCAAGAACGAAACCGAATATAAACCCCCCAAAATTCAGTATTTTACTACAGAGGTGTAAAATTATTCTAAAGACAATCAGTGTTTTCTGTTGCTATTTGCACAAGCATGTGCTCTCCCTGCCACAAAGAAATTGTGCAACTATGAGACAAAAGGAGGTCTTTCTGTGACTAGAAGAGCAAATGTTCACGAGTCATTCCATTAGGAAGGAGCTTGCACAGCTAACAGCTGAAAGAGGGCTGGATCAAACACCTTCCTGTGTCTGCTAATTTTCTACCCTCGCATACAGAGAAACTCCAAAATCTTTTAGAAAAGAACATTTCAGAAGTATGTACTTTTAATTGTAGAACAGAACACTCAAAATTAAGGAACTAGTTGGGAATAATCCTGGAAAGCAAAACGAAGCCAATTTCTGCCTGAACTTTCCAAATATTTGGGCTGTATGGTAAAACATCATTTTGTCTGTTGTGCAATGTTTCCAGACTGTTCTCTTCCAAAAAAACAAATCTCATCAAGCCTCAAAGATGAGAATGCAAAGTGCTGCCTTAGGTATGTCAGTGGCACCATAAAGTTGAGTATTGCAGCGTATTTCAGAAGAGCTTTGCTAGGTCACACCAAATTTCTTCTAAGCCACTGTTTTGTCTCTGACTGTGGCCAGAAGAGACACTTAGAGGCAAATGTAAGGAAACAAAATTAAATATTAATATATAACTTAAATAAAATTAATACAAGTTTTTTCCAAACAACAAAAGTTAAAAGGAAAACCACTACTGTTCCTTACATTTCACACTTAGCCTTAAAATCTGGTTCATTGCATATAATGGAAAACAGTTCCAGGTTATTACGATGACCTCTGGAGGTCCCTTCCAACCCCTATAATTCTGTGCTTCTGTGTGATTCTGTGATTACACACAACATGAGTTTCTGGCCGATATTTCTTCTCCTAATTAATCTGTACTTCTGGATTTTTTTTCTTCTACTTCTGTTACCTTAAGACAAACCAGTATAAGTAAAACCAGCAGAGCAAGATACTCTGTGATGCCACCTGANAATAAAATACAAGTTTTTTCCAAACAACAAAAGTTAAAAGGAAAACCACTACTGTTCCTTACATTTCACACTTAGCCTTAAAATCTGGTTCATTGCATATAATGGAAAACAGTTCCAGGTTATTACGATGACCTCTGGAGGTCCCTTCCAACCCCTATAATTCTGTGCTTCTGTGTGATTCTGTGATTACACACAACATGAGTTTCTGGCCGATATTTCTTCTCCTAATTAATCTGTACTTCTGGATTTTTTTTCTTCTACTTCTGTTACCTTAAGACAAACCAGTATAAGTAAAACCAGCAGAGCAAGATACTCTGTGATGCCACCTGAGCTATTCAGTGCTAGAACTGAAAATCACGTTTAGAAAAACAAAAGGAATTTTGTCACAACTCCCTCGCCTATTTATAGTCATAAATCATACTGCAGTTATTGTATCCAAGTATTTTAAGCTTAGCAAACTGCATGAATAGATGTTTTGAGCGAAATCATATTTTAAAATGCAGGCACAGTCTGCTATAACACATGGATTAGCAAGGAAAGCAACAAGGCAAAGATGAAACATGTTGAAGGTGTCTTCACCTGTCTGCACTGTCGTGGGAGTTTATGTGATACTCCACCAGGATTTCCTAACATAAAGAAACTGTTTATGTCAAACAAAGTGGGATTTTTTTTAAGCCAGGTAGAGAGTCATGTCTTGACTTGTCTGAAGTGTACCACACCTGACTGCTAACAGGTAGGGCAAAGAATGGTTTTGCATCTTGCAGTCTCTATGAAACACTTTTGTAGTTCACTGAGATATATTTAGCCTGTGAGCACAAGCAGCTGCTGAGGGTACAATAAGAACACAGAAGGATTTTAAAAAGCAAGTTGCAAATCCATCAGTTTATTGATAATTGCTTTACCTCCTGGTCCTTTCCCTGTCCCCCGAACACCCAGCTAGCTGCAGGGAAAGCTACCAGCACTCAGAGCACCCTACCAGCTCACATCCTCAACACAGCACTGATCTCATTTCCTCGTCCACAAACCAGAAAGAATGAGACAGCAGAGGCCAGCCAGATGATGGACATCAGAACACAGAAATCTCAGGTTACCCTCTGCCCTGAATACTGGATGTACCAGAAAATAATCTGAATTTCCTTTATCGCCTGTACCAGTTCTGCTATTTCAATCACAAGCAGCTAGACGTTTATACTGCTGCTAACTTCTGAGAATATACTACTATTCAAACATACCACCCTGAAGCTGTGGGAAGCAAAAAAAATAAACTCTCTTGCCAACTTGGCACAAAAACAAAATTTCCTTCCTGAACCCAAAAAAGGGAAAAGCCTGATTCCCTTCCTTACTACAACAGTAGAGGAGGGAAAGCATAACAATCATCACAAGTTCCATGGTTTTAACAATCTCGGCAAGTCAAAAAAGGTGGCATGAGCAGAATGGGAAGGGAGCCTGCTGAGGCTGCTGTGGCAGACAGCCCTCTTCATGCCACTCCAACTGGGGCTACCTGCTGAACTGGGTGTTGAAAGCAGATCTAGGCTCAATTAATTTTTCTTGTGCTAAATGTTGTTTTGTTGTTTTTTCAAAACCAGAGCAGCTACCCCATTCGCTTTCTCACCTTGCAGCTGTGAACTGCAGGAGCAGCAGAGGTGAAGAAGCAAAAGTGTCTGCTTCTGCCAGGACTACATGCAGAATGGCACTACCAATGCCATGGGACAAGACAGGTATTTCAGTTAATCAAATGAATCTGCTCAGGAAAAAAAGTATCACACGGGATCTGTCCCATATTCAGCTTCATCTAGTAGTTGGCAACCTAACCCATGGCAAAGGGTAGGGGCTCAATGATCTTTAAGGTCCCTTCCAACCCAAGTCATTCTATGATTCTATGACCAGTAGGGGAGAAGGCCCTTCAGCCCAGTCTCAAGTTTAATACCTCCTGCTTAGACAGGCAAAGAGAAGAGCTGAAGGAGAAATACAGTAACCAGTCTCACTCTCGAAGTTCTTCCTGCTGAACCGAGTCACAGAGATAAATATGTTGGCATCTTCAGTGTGTTACTTCAATCCCAAAGTTCTGGGGTAAAATGATGTAGAAAAGAACAACAGAGAAAATGCTTAGGAATTGCACATTAAAATGCTGTTTAGAAAAAGGCATCTGATGCCCCTGCAGGAAGTAAGTTTACACAAGTGCAAGACACGAGTAGGCACACAACTCCCTTCTGAAGGCAACATTCAAATACATGAAAGAAAAACCTATTCTCAATATTTCATCATGATACAAGATGTAGCTCAAAGCAATGCTTCAGATTTCCCCAGTTCTGCAGGACAATCTTGCCCTGGAGCAAGCTACATCATCTATCCATAGCCACACCTTCCTCTTTTACCTCTCCAAAAACAACGCACCACCGCAGGGAAGACAAAGCTGCCTGCACTCCTACACTGCACGCATGACTTGTATTCGTATTCTGCTGAGCAGGGGAAAACAATTAGATCTTTCTAAATAATGACCAACTTATTGATCATATAAGCCAACAAGTGTTAAATAAAACTATATTATGACTATGCAATAGTTTCATATGGCAGGTGGCAGCAATTTAATTTAAAATTGTATAAGAGAGCAAAAACATTTTCCCCCTTAGTTTTTGTTTAGATTTTAAATGAAACAGCTCCACTTCTCCATGTGGATCTGCCACTATACAGACAGTAATTCCCACACCCAAGGGGACAGGAATCAAATGACCTGCATCTCCACGTTATTAAATTATGTCCTACTTTTCTCATAGGAAAGCTTAAAAACAGTGTATGCGTGTGCAGACTGGGAGAGGAAAAATAATATCAATCAAGCCATGTTTTTTATAAAGATACACCTGAATAGAAACTTCAGTGCATGCAAGTATTTCAAAATGTAGTAAGCTGATCCTCACTTCACTTAAAAAGTGAAATTTCATCTATTCTGCCAAGAACTTCCTTCTTGTGGTCCTGAAGTTCCAATAGATCAGGCAGAGTTTTAGAAACCAGTTTAACAGGACTTAAAAAAATAAAAAAAAGCGTCTCTTGTTAAAATGTGGATCAGGAAAAATACCAACATACATGGAAAATACAAATTCTCAGGCAAGCTTTTCTAGTAACTAGTTTCTAGCTCTCTATCTGTAATTTTTTCTTCGGAGTGGTAAGGTCAGGAAGGAAGAAGGTTGATCTACGATCTATAGCAGTCCACATTTCTAACAAACATTCAGACAGTTTCATTACTCAGTAACAACATTTGTAAGAAACCACTGAATAAGGAAATAGATATTTATTTCAAAGTGTTGTCACAATTTTTATTAAAAAAAAATAAAATAGGATTCCTATGCGCTTTAAGGTGATTTTTTTCACTAACCAAAAATGGAATATTTACATTCCCTGACTACAAAAAATAATGGCTTTCTATTACACAATCCTACAGGTTT
The DNA here is from genome assembly GCA_013399175.1 of Odontophorus gujanensis. Classification (NCBI taxonomy): domain Eukaryota; kingdom Metazoa; phylum Chordata; class Aves; order Galliformes; family Odontophoridae; genus Odontophorus; species Odontophorus gujanensis. The sequence goes on from VXAB01002085.1 coordinate 577,299, forward strand.
GCAGACAAGGAAAAAAAGGAAAGCACCACTGAATTGCAGTGTTTTATTCTCTAACTGCAGTACCATAGTCTGAATGGGTCAGAGGCAAGACTTGAGTGTTCTGGTACTGGTATACCTGACAAGATACTCTAACATGACATGAAACAGGAAAGTGTGAATCAGATCACTGCTCAGCTATCACACCCATCAGCACATTCTGGTTACCAGCAGCTTCTCAGAGTGCTTACTCTGCCACTATGACCACGCTGCCATTCGAGCTGAGTGCTCTTAATAAGCAGCCAGCTGCTCCTGTTCCATGTCCAGCATTACCAGGGCTCTTCCAGTCAGTCCTACAGTAGTGTTAAAGACCAGGAACGAAGGACAAACCATTTGCAATTGTTTTTTTGTTGTTTTTTCTTTTCCCTATACGAATCTAATAGCTTGCATTCTCACACAGACAGATGCTTTTGCTGTGTAATTCAGCTCACAATGGATATCATGTACTTTGTTTCAAGATGCTGAGTTCTGCGTTTTTTAAGGGCAGTAACAATTTGCTTGTGGCTAGAAGTATGACTCTTCTTTAAGTAAAAGAGTGACACACCTAAGGCTAGATTAAAAAAAAAAAAAAAAGAGCTGTATGTAATTATCAGCTTGCTGACACAATAGGTGAAACTGTGTGTCATAATGTATTTGAATATTTTTTTCCACCGTTTCTCTTTGGAGTGGTAAATCTACCTTCGAGACCTGATCGTATTTAGAAGAGGTTCGGGCAACATAACCACAAAGATTTTTAAGCATAACCTTACTACAGCATTAATACTGGATAAAATACTGAGCAGCTTTGTTATAAAACTGAACATATATAAATCACAACGCCTTACAACTGAAAATAAGAAATTCTCAGCTTTCCCTCTGCACCCCATGCCTCCGCTCTGCCAACTTACTCCGGACAAGTGAAGTTGCAATCCACAAAGATGCAGAGTTAATGTGTATCACCTTAGGTAGGGGGGGAAAAAAGAAGAATTTGTTTCCAAAACAGCCTGGAATACAACAGACAAGAGCTTTCTCAGAAACATTGTATTCACTGTCCAAAAGCTGTGTGACAGGAAAACAAAAAGCCACCAACCAGGAAAAACCAAAATGCTGAGCTTGCACCTAACCTATGGACCTAACATGGTAGGGCAGACGGAGTCAAAGAAACACACTGCTCAAAGTATCATAAAAGGAAGAAAAATTCTGATAAATAGAAGAACAGAAAATAACTTGGACTTAGGCCTTAGGAACATGGAACAGGCTTGCCAGAACTTAAAAGAAACTGAAGTTTTTCAACTTAGAGGATGGAAATAAAGGATTTACTTCAATGAGGTTGACCAATCTACAAAAAGCAGTAGTTTTGAACAAGACCTTATGTACTGGTAAGGCTACACTCCTCCTGACGATCAGCTTGTGGCCTGAATATAAGTGTATTCCTACCAGGTTAAAGATAGCAATGAATAACTTTGCACAGCTTGTAACAGTCTTGTAGAATGCTTGGTAATGTTCACCTCCTCCTGTCACTGTGCCTTCATTGCTACCATCATCTGTTCTGGTTAGATTTTTAAAAAAGCTAGTAGGATTAATAACAAACCAAGACGTGATCACTATTATTTCATTGTGCAAGAACACCTTTATGTTCACAAGTTCATATGTGACTTACAAGGAAATCAACTTGAGCCTTGAAAGTAATTATTTCCTTAATAACTCACTATGGTAAGCATCACTATTTCTAGCATGCTTAACTAAAACAGATATTTCTTAGACTCCCAACTTCTCTTTCTGAAAATCAGCCAGAAGCAGTGGATGGCCTCATGTTCTCACACATTACGTCTCTCCTTGAGTCCCTAGTCTGCTATGGATGAAATGCATTAAAAACCACAGTGCTATTTTATCAGACCATTTCTGCCTCTTCAGTTTGGAGAAAAGATGTGACAGCTTAAAAAAAAAAGGAAAGAAAAGCAGCATTTGGCCTCAAGAAATGTGACAGCAGATCCTTAGAAAGATTTTATCAAAGTTTCAAAAAACGCCAAGGGCAAGCACCACCACTGTCCTGTGACCCTGTGTGAAAACGACAGCATGGGAAAGCAAGAATACAAGGACAAAGGATGGCAGAGACCAGCAAGGGGAAGGTGCGCTACGATAAAGAAATAAAAATGAATATTGTAGGACCTACAGACGACCCATGAAAGTTTTCAGAACAGGTTTTAAAAAGAAGGAACAAGTCTCATGTTCTGTGGGCACCTGCTGAGCTAAGCAAGCAGTCCCTTGTCCCCAGAAAAGGTAGTTTCAACGTGATTGAAACAGCTCTGTCAGCAACCAAGAAGCAAGACCTAAAAATAGGACGAGGTACCCAGGACATAAAATCACTGTATAGTCCACATTTTATTTATTACTAAGGTAATTCTGGTTGACTACTGATCCAAACTCCTTCAATTAAGACAAAGGTGTTTGAGCTGCTGATACATTATAAATAAATAAATAAAAATCAATTCCTTGGAATCACGGAATTGCAGAATTGTAGGGGTTGGAAAGGGCCTCTAGAGATCACCTAGTCCAGCCCTGCTGCCAAACCAGGCTCATAAACTAGGTTGGAAAATAATGTCTAGAGATGAATTAATTCAATACACATAATGTGAGATACCAGAAACTTTTTAAGCATTAAGACACTTCCCCTAACATTCGTTGCCAATATCTTATTTTAAATATCTTAAAAGACAGAGAATTAGCTCTGTAATTATAGCCACTAGAAGATACAGCATTAGATTACTCTGTTAATGTGTATGTCCACCTTAATTCTAAGCAGATTTCAGAAATTAACAGGAAGTAGCTCAGTTTATTATCGCAGAAACTTACCTTGCAATCTGATTAATAAATGGCAAAAGTTCTGAGGGATCATAAGCACGAGCAAAGGCCCAGGACAGATAGCACGCTGCATCTCTCACGTTGGAACCCACGCTGCATGACCCCCTCTTCTCATCATATGTCAGAGCTTTCAAAACGACAGGAACAACTGCGGAACACAAAGCACAGAAAAGCAACAATTAGGACCATAGAGTGAACCCGAAGAAAGGTTGAAGGGCATTAAGTGGTCAGCAGATAAAAGACAGTGAATCGTGTGTTCTGAAAGGAAAATAAGCAAGGCTCTTAATACATACTACATTTCACACTGATTAGAAAGAACTCTTAATTTAAAATGTTATGTCCTTGCAACTAGTATTTTATTTTATATGCCTTTCACATAAAATTCAATGAGGATTAAGACAAGGGAGTAACGTAAGTAAAAGCATTGCAGAACATTATCAAAAAAATGTGCAAGTTCTATCAGAGAGTTACTATCATACAGAAAAGTTTCAGCCTTGATACACTGCTAAAGACTGTCAGCACTGCCAAACTGCACAGGCCATGAAGTCAGAATTTGTGTTAAACTGCAATGTAACCTGGAAATACAGACAGGGGGCTTTACATTTCTGCTTACATATCCAAATCTGTGAAGTCTGCACTCCTCTCAGCAGTAAATAATGATTTAATGTAAGGCCAGACACCTCCGATAAAGGAAAACTGAGTTCCAAAAATAAGACTTGCAAGTACACTTCCCTATCATTTCTGTTAATAATGTCACATTCACCAGTACTTAAGGTTTCAGTAAGGAAATATGATGGAGAGGAATATACATCTTAAACAACAATTCAGAATCATATGATATGATATGATATGCTTCAAAATATCCCTAAGAAGCGCTTAGAATAATTCTAATCTCAAAATACACACGTGCCATCTCATAAGGTCATGGCAGAAAGAGATCTGAGAGCAAACTGCCCTTTATTTCTCATTCAGGTTTATCTTGGGTGGTGGGGACAGAACAGGACACTGTAACACACAACAAAATTTAACAGAAACTAAACTAAACCCCAGACTGTTAAAGCTGAGCTAATTGAATCCCACAGCTTACAAAAAGGAATGTTGTTCAGCAGTGTTTCCTGATGTAATGGATAACCTGAGTGACTTCAGATTGGGCACATTTTAGCCAAAAATGACCTGAAAGCCACATCAGTTTAACATATCTGTGTCAAATTTTGCTTTCTTTAAATCTCATGCGAGGAAACAGAGAAAACAGAATAGTCAAACAGAAGTAAAGGTAAATGAAAATCACAGGATCTTATCATAAAGGTACAGGTGCTGTTATTTTAAGCAACAGAAAAAAAAAAAAAAGAGGATCAGAAAAACAAATAGAATGAAACCCTGCTTGCATGCTTATGCACCCAACGAACTGTAAGTCAATGTGTAAGACAATTAAAGCATCTTCTACAGATAAGAGAGGTTCCAAAAAGTTGAAGTGTTCTCTTATATAGTCCTAGCAATACACGGCCACAGCTTAACAAACATTTCATGTAAGCAAGGCTCCCCAGAGGGCTTCCTTCTGGTATCTGCAAATCCAGAAATACAATTCGAATACATCCCTCTCTAGATGGGACATCTTTACTACGTGAACAATGCCAGTAAAAGAAAAAAACAAAAAACAGCCTTTAGGGGAAAAAAATATAATAATTTTTCTGTTAATTTATTTCTTGTAACAAATTTATCAAGTGCATCTTTCGTCCCCAGTAAATGTTTGTCTCAAGGTAATACCATTGGACTAGGACTGAATTTCATTAGCAAACTGTGCCTGGACATACCTGAGTAGATACAACCACTAAATAATTAAACGTCAGTGTACAGAACATTGCTGTTTGAATGCTATCTTAATGAAAAAATATGCACCATAAATGGAGCTGGAAAATGTTAAAATACCATTCAAATTCATTTTAAGCTAATGAGAAAAAAAGCAGTAACCAGAGGGGTAGGCAAGATGTGACTGTTAGGACCACAAGCACTCAACAGGGAGAAATTCCCATTCAGGAACAATGATAGAGCAAAGATGGATGGGTATTTTAGCACTTCTCAGGTCTGACAGAAACTACAATAAAGATGTTTAAAAATGTTGACTAGCTTGTTTTGAAAAACGCTACACCAACTGATGGAAAAAAATAAATGGAATTAGCTGGTTCTACAGGAACACTAAAAGAGATGCCAAGGGCAATTCTGCAAAGCTGCTACAAATTTCCTTCAGCACAAGGCGACTGCTGCAGCTGATTCAGACAGCTGTGTGTTCTCATCTCTCTGCACACTGAACAAAAGGTGGAAGAAGGACTCACAAGCAGGCCACTGCACCGTGCTGTTTGTATGAAAATAAAAACATGTGCTTTTCAATTGAGGGCATTAATTTTCCAAATGGCAGGGACAATACCAATTAGTAGTTGGATCTATAGTCTCCAAGACAGAGGTGATGCAGCAGACACTCTTAACAACAAAAACTAAGGAAGTGCAAGGAAGAACACCATTACTATGAGCAGCTCAGGCCTCTCCATTATCCCGCAGCAGTGCTTGGGACTCACTGATATTCTACTCTTGTGGCTGGGACTCAAAACACTGCTGCTGCAAAAAAGAGTGTGACTGGAAGTCAGGAGAGTAAACACAGACAATGTGCAGAAAGGAAACAAAAGTGAACATTCAGAAGGTGTAGAAAAAGGGAAACCAAGGTAAAGTATCTTGCAGTTAAGTAAACACAAACACAACATCAACAGTAAAAACAAATACTGCTGTGGACAACCTGGTCTAAAGGAAGGTGTCCCTGCCCATGGCGAGTGGTTGGACTGGACTGTCCCTTCCAACACAGAGTCATAGAATGGTTTAAGTCATGGAAGAGCAGTAGAGGCAAAACATCTTAGCACTCAGCCCACTGTAATCAAGATACCTTACTAAAGACCTTCCTCACTCACAGTATGGAAGGCTCTCTGTTTGCAGTATCTCATGTACACAACTTTTCATCTTCAGTCTTAACACAGAAAACCAACTTGAATTTTATTTACTGTTTTTCTCTGATTTAAAATGTTCACAACCATGTTATTGCAGAGCTTTACTTGACACACTGTGCAGCAATGATGTTTTAAAGCTCTACAGTCAGCTCCTTTATTTTTTATCTACTGTGCAGTTCACCAGATAACCACCTCTTCAGTCCTCAGTGTGGTCACAGTGTTGTACTGCGCTGCTCTCCATTGTTTCAAATGTTCAGATTTAAAAATCACATCCAACTGACACCTGAAATCAATTCCACTAAAAAGTACATGTTAAGATAACCTTCCCAAAAAAATCCAGAAGAAACTGCTGTTGGTTTAGAAAGGCAGAGATTAATGTATTCTTGAAATTAACTAATATGCTATCTAGTTCCTATTTAAATGTAGGGTGCTGAGAAACAGAACATGGGGAAGACCTGAAGAGTTACTTAATTTTGAAAGTTGCCATTTTTTTTTTTCATAGTTCTGTATTAAAAGTTTGCCATTAAAAACAGAGAATAGGCAGTGTCCACTCTCAACCCAATTATTAAAACAATATCCACCTGTTTAGTTCTGTGAACGCTCAAGAGAATACAGTCACCTTTACCTGTAGCCTAGAGGTATTAATAAGCACCTGTTACGCTCCACCCTGCCTTACCTAACAACATAACTGCAGGTTGCAACACAGCCCTTTGCTCAAGCCTCATGAAAATAAAGAAACAACTCCTGGCTTCAAAGCATTACAGGCAGATTTTCTCTCGTACTAGAAACAAGCTGCACAGATACTTTGCTTTTTAAACAAATTTTAAACAATGAGATGGTTAGCACATTTCAGGTGCAGATGATAAACACTAAACAACTAGTGATGAAAACTAATGGAGGATACTGGGTAGTGAAGGCTCATAAGTAACTAAACCCATTCTCTTCGCTTCCTCAAGGTACTTTTATTTAAAGTATCCACATACCTAAGCTATAACACATGCCATCAGAAGTCAAATATGACTTTAACTTGTCATGGTTTCTACATATTACAATGTTTACCATACAAAATATACAAATACAGCAATTAAACAAACAACAACAAAAACCTGTTCTTTAGCCCTAGGTCTTGTCTACACGAGAAAATTGCAAAATTCCACGTCAACTCTAGTTCATTTAGAACAGATGTGTGCACTGAAATCTCAAGTTAAGACCTGATAAAATTTAGTTTAAAACCAGAATTATGTCACTCAGATTAAGCCACTGTTACCCTTTTGATATAAGGCTTAGACTTTGCAATGGATGGTTTATGCAGAGAATAAACTGAAATTACTATTAATATACTGGAAAATCCTTTATTTCAGAAGGACAAAATGCATCAAAAATATTTCAGTTAAAATGAGTTTTGAGAGAAAAGTCTATTCAGATTTTTCTCCAACAAAACTAACTCCTTGAAGAAGTATCTGTCATCTGTAGGTTCACCTTGTTTGTGAGCCTCAGGCATAAAGAAGTGTAAACACACCATATCTACAGTATGTCAACTTCCCGTGTTTTACATACCTATACTTATCATTCATATGCCAGAATAGAAAGAGAGCAAGAAAAAATGAACTCTTGAGTTCTTACTGCAAAGAATTTCAGATTTAAGATCACACGCTCTTACATGGCACTCTAACCTCTCTTAGAAATAGAGACATCCTAATCAGAACTTCCCTATGGCTGCTATACTAATATTTAATATACCAACAGATACAAACGTAGGTAATTTTAGGTTAGGCCCACTATCAGAAATAAATATTTGCTTAAAGCTCTGCCAAACATATATGATTTGTTCTCTTGTTTTCTATACAAACTACGTACTTGAGAATTTATGCTTAAAGGACTATTTCATCCAGAGGGTAACTTTTCCAGCGAGGATTCTCAAACGTTCTGTTAAATACTCTACTACTGCATCCTGCAGGACAAGTGCCCAGAAACCATCAACAGGTGGCCTCCCTTCTCCCAACCCTGTGCCCAAGTGTGACCCAGTTAGGAGTCTGCCAGAGGAGGGGAAAGTATCACGATTCAGGTATGCTCACACAACATGGTTGAATTTAACAGCTGAAGCATCTTAAGCTGCCGTGAGTTTCTCACAATTCTTAATGCTGACCACGTACATAAGGCTATATATATGCATATCCACAGACCAAATAGGCTTTTTCTAACCTGTGACTATGGAGGCGTATGTATGTCTGGTTGCAATCTCAGTTCATCCTCTCACTACGTAATGAATTAAGAGAGTCTTTAATTATATGACCACGTGATATTTTTTTCCATGGACCTATCTCAGTCAGCACACAGGAAAGACCTGCTCTAGCAGTGAATCACAGCTGGGCTGCAGAGGAGATTGTTGTCTGCCTCACTGCTGAGGGTGGAAAGTATGTAATGCAAAGACTGGCTCTCAGGCAGAAGAGAAGGGATTGCTGGTTAAGGTGGATGTTGCCCTAAAGAACTGCATTCTAACTACATCTGTGCTGAAGACTTGCTGTTTGATACCACTCACATTACTTAAATATAGTATTTAAAGAAATGGACGTTAATGCTCATTTCCCAGGCATCTGCTTCAATAACTAATGGTGGGTTTGCCAAAGTGCTACAACTCTGAAATTGGAGCAAGCTTCTGAGGATGGCAGAGGTCCAACGTGGAAGCAGACAGATCTGGATTTTGGCCAGTCTATCTCAACATCATTATGTAATGCAGACATAAAAACGCACAATCTGTAAGAATCCCTACCTGGTTACACCTAAAGAACTACAGCTGACCTACAACAGCAGTGATCTACCTTCACTTCAGTGCTGAAGCACCGAGCACTGGATGTTTCAGGGATTAACCTACGCACTCATGCCCAAGGCCATATGAGAGCTAAACAGAGGCCTTCATACAGCTAACTGCTCTTCCTTTAACTTCAGCAATAGCAAACTGCAGTTTAAGGACACATAAAAAACAGGTTTATGAAGGAATCCTACCAAGTGAGTGAATGACTTGCTCTGAAGGAGTATAAAAATTTTGCAAATTCATAACACTGCATGTCTGAAACGAAAAATCACCAGAGAAACCCCAACCTTTAGGCTAAGGTTGTGCAATACTAAGATAAACCCTGCAGTGAAAAAGCTAGAAGCAATTCATTGTCATTTATTCCCTGCTTAGCATTTATACCATTTCCCAGTTGCACTGAGGGAGGGACTTTTCCTGCTACAGCTTCAGCTATTTCATTTAATCTTGCCAGAAGAAAAGTATTTATAATACCTTCTTGCTAATTTGAAAACCATTATGATGACATTCCCATTACAACTTTTTAAAATATTATTTTCACTATCAATATCATATATCATTTTTAAAGTTCACCTGGGTGTTAGAGAAAAGAAATTCTTCTGCAACCAGCCTTTCAGGTTTGGGTGTTCTCTACATTCTAGGAGTCCACCTAAGACAGGTAGATCTTTTTTCATTTCTTCCTGTACCAGCGATGAAAAGTACCTGGATGCTTGCCAAAAGCCTCACAATTAACTACCACTTCAGGATAGATTAGCACATTTCAGGAGCCTGGCTTCCTGATGCGTCCTCCTTCAAAAACCGAGGCAGCTGCAAGTAAGTATCAAATAACTTACTCTGGAATATGAAAATACAGAAGGTAATCCTTAAAAATAGGGCAGGCAAGCAGGTATAAGATGCTACACTTCTATAAGACTGCTTAAATGCATAACTTAAACCTCATTCTAGAGCACTCTTGAAATCAGTATTATTGTTTTTATTTAGTCTTTTTTTTATTATTATTCTTAAAAGGTGGCACAAAGGAGCTGGTCAAGCAGATGTTTCTTTTCCATTGTAAGTAGAGCTTTTCAGACTTTTTTTCCTTTTTAAAGCACACTAACATTGGCTTACAACAACCAGGAAGCACCATTCTCCGTACCGTCAGACCAACCTCCTGTCTCACCGCCTACCAGCCAACACACGGGCATTTTCTGTGCCAGACACACCACCAAGAATCTGGTACAGCCACAGAGCACATACTCACTCTACTCACACTAACCAAATTAATAATATTTGCAACAGAAGCCGAGGGAATGACAGACATTTTTAAAAGAGAGAAAATGCCAATTGAAATAAACAACATTTCCTATTTAAGCAACATGCTTTCTATTCAGCACAAATAACACACAACTATTTCCCTGTGCCAGGGTCTTTCTGGATACCAGCAGCACTGTGTCTGCCCTCTTTGCCTGAAACAGTAAAAATCATTCCGACTTCCACAGTGAATACCAATACATCCTAAATCCCACCTCAGTTCCACCTCACTAATAGTATTTTTTGAGTGCAAACTTAAACGTCCCTTAATGTCTTCTTACATACTTTTCTGCCTTTATTCTGAAAGTAATTGACAAATGGAAGAAATAAATGATGGTTCTTCACAAGTTGTTTTTTTTCCACCCTTCTCTATTTATTCTGAGAGGAACGTGTGGATTCAAGGTTTGGATCACTCACACTGACCCACCAATGTTACACTTCTGAATTAGCCATTGTTTATCCATCCCGTCAGCATCATAAGTTTAAATGCCGCTTTCATTGTTTCCACAGTTTATAAAGTGGGAGAGAGATTGTTTCAGTCAATTCACTGTGAATAGGTAAAGGCACATAAGAATGTAGGCAGACCAAAAATAATGCCTTCCTGGCTGGAATCCTTCCAAAATAAGCACTACTCCAGTGCAAATTTACCAGTGCAGCTCTTCCACACTTCTTGCCCGGGATTCTTCTTCTTGCTCTTCCGAGATGGCAGTGCTACCAACCCTACAGACATCTGTTTTTACAGTTATCTTTACATGATGGCACTATAGGTGCCATTTAACAGATACAGCTGTGACTTTTCAGCAGTCAATGAGCTTTTGGGAGAATTTAGCATGAGAACACTATTAGTCCTGCCACTGACATATTAAAAACACCTAGGAAGTTTCATGTTCCTATATATGACACACCTTATTAGCTAGAAAGTTTATACTATGCTGTCATCAAGAGAAATTTTAATAACGTCCTTTCACAAGCAAACCAGAAATTCAAGTAAACTAGGATTCTCTTGTTTGTTTAGTATTTATCCCCACCCAATTAAATAAAAAACTCTATAAGTAATATTCTAAAGCCTACAAAACCACAAATTTAGCACAAAACAAAAGATGTGAAATCATATTGAAACCACACTAAAATGCAAGTTTTTGGCCCTAACATACACTGTACAGTAAGAAATGTTTCATTTAAGAGTGCTACAATTCCAAATACAGAGATTCACAAAAATACAACACCAGAACATAAAATTTTGATGACTTCTTATCTGAAGAATGCCTTCTCTATAACGTAAATGAAGCTGCACAACCTGTATTAAAAAGACTGAGCTAAATGGTACACACATCTTCCAACTCAAAAACACAGACAAAAACTGCAGCTCAAGAACTTTGGATTTAAATAAAAAAAGAATAAAGCAGCAGATTTCACTTGCTCTTCTATATTCTTTACCTTCTAAATTTTAGTAGATGACATATTAATCATCTAAACCTTTATAAATTTGACATGTTTCAAACAATAACTGAAAGCTAAAAACCTTTCAAGTCCAGAAATTCTCACTGCACGCCTCCTTGTTCTCTCCTTTGTGAGACCAGCAGCACTGCAGACATGCAATGATAGCTGAAAGAAAATCTGTAGGACTGATTTCACATAAACTAGAACTGCACGTGGCACAATTCATTTCAGATCCTACAACTGGATTTCGTGAGAAAAAACTTTACTTCACATGGGTGAGAAAACTGTCTTAGAATCTCTGGTGTAAATCTTGAAATCAAAGCAAAAATACTCTGCATGAAAAATACTAGGAATAATATATTTTAAAAGGCAATTATAACCAAAACATCAAGTTGAAACTCAAGAAAAGCATATTTCACATCTCTGTTAAAAGGACTGATAATGAGAAGAATTACTACCCAAAGCTCCTTTTTATAAACAGTTCCCAGTTTTGCCTACAGTCTCAGTTTCTGATGTTACCAACTTCCCCTGAGATGTTTCACTGCCCAAGGGTGAGGATGGGAACTAGAAGGAAGATCATCCCAGTTCCAGGCCAAACACTAACAATGCAGGCCGCAATAAATATCTAAAAATATGATCTGCAGTTGCTATTAACTGCTGAGCTTTTATTCTTTTCCCATACAAATAATTTGCTCTAGTAATCATGAACAAGTGGCTCACAAACATCAGCAAGGTAATCTGCCCAGACATATCTCCAAAGTCAGGGACTGGAATCATTATGAGAAACAAAGACACATTTCAAAGCTGTTATTTGAAAAGCATTAAAACTAATGACTATTCATATGGGATAGAAGAAAATAGTTATGAGAATATTGTACAAGAATCACGTAATGTTTTGGGGCACAGCATGAACTACACCAACTACATTCAAATACATCTGCCCCCTCCCGGGACCGTAGAACAGCCGAGTTCAAACATGTTAATACAGATAGCAAAATCTGTCAATAACTTCAGTTTGAGTAACCAGAGAACAAAAAGGGCTTTCTTGAACATTTAGCTCAAAGCCACTCATGCAGACGCACAACAAAGGTGACAAGGACAGAAGTGGCTGCCAGTCACACAGTTCACAAGGCAGGCTCCAAGCTCCACGAGATATGTGTCCACCAGAGCTCAGCTAAGTGACTTCATTCTCATTTAGCTCTGATCATTCCACTTTCTTGGAACAAAAAGTACACGCATTTGTAAAGCATCTCTAGACAGATTTGGCAGTCCTGCTGCTGACCAACAGCCACTGAACATGCTCTGAAACCCAGCAGCAGCTCTGGTTGATCCAAGGCATCAGAACAACAGAACAATTCAGGCACCAGGGCTGTTCAATGCCTTAGAGCAGAAGGCTGAGAATTACGTGATTAACAGAGGGCTTGATAAGGAAGAGAGTTAACACCAAGCACTCGTTCATACATCCAGGGAGCTCCGTTTTGAACTGCAAGGACGAAAATAAAAATTACATAAGCAGCTTATCAAGAACAGGTTAAGTTTATCCCATTCGTATGTATGACTTCTGATAGCAACATTTGTGTTTAATGCCAAAATTAAGTTAAAGTCCATATAAAAATGCAAAGTGCTAAGTCTGTAACACTTACAGAGTGGTATTTTATGCTACAGTTATTAAACATGAAATTCAGCTACAGCTATGCAGCACATCCCTGGTAATGACCAGGAAACTCAATTTTACATAGAATTTAAAACAAAAAAAACATATGTTAAACTACACAAAGAAGCTATAAAACTACAGCTTCAGACCATCAGAGGTATAAAAATAATCACAACTGGGGGGAAGGAAAAGAAACAACAAAAACATTTGGGAAAAAAATTAATAAACATGCTATTATGTCCATTCTGCAGCTCGTGTCAATTAATCAGAGCACTGTACTCAAGTAAACTAAGGAGGGTGATACTAACAGGCAACTGGGTTCCGTTTACCAAATACTCCAGATGCAAGTATGATGAGTTAACAAAAGTGATGAAACCACATCACTGCAAACAAGATTTATTACTTCCAGGAGCACAAACAAGAAGGAGCTATTGTGTTCCTCTTCCAGGGTCCATCAATGAATCTTCTCCCCCAGACTTGAATTCTTAATATCATCTAAACACCAAGAATACCACCAACCACATTCTGTTCTATTTTTCCAGTTTTACTTCGTCTACTGCAGATTCCAGGTGATCTTGCAGAAAGTAGCTTGATTTAAAACAAGCTCTGTATTTTCCTTGGAACAAGGAAGCAATGAGACATCACATTCACCTTCACCTTCCACATACCAGATCAGGGAAGGGGGTTACATTGCCTCTCAACCCAAATCAGTCTCCTGTACTAAAGGATTCCCCTTCAGTAGCTTTTTCTAGTTGACAAAATATGCAATTTTCTTTCAAAACAAAAATATGTGATCAGATTGTTTCCAAGGGTTTCCACCACCACCTCCTCTCATGCCAAAAAATACAAGTGAAAAAGAAACCTTCCTTGAACTACAGAAAACAAAAACACTAGAGATTGTGGACTACTAACACCTTCAACTGCTGAACCAAAGGTCTTCTCCCTACAGGTCTTTTCAGAGCAAAAGAATTTACAGCTAGACAGTAACATGACATCTTTTTACACTGTTAGGCTACATTATAATAAAGCAAATATTAAAACAAAATGCAAAGAAAAAAAGCAAGCACTTCCAGATCCACCTTTCTTTCTTAGAATTATCAACTGCCTGTACTCAGAAAAATATGTCCAGAAAACTACACTGGCAGAACAACAGGAAGGATGGTAATCTGCATACCTAGGTAGGAAAGTACATGTCCTTAAGACATTCACACCTCCATATTTAAAAGTTTCAAAAATGTAATGGTTCAAAACCATCAGAAATTGTAGGTAGAAACCACTTGGGTCTCACTTACAGTAACAAATGGATTTTTGGAGAAAACCAGAAAGGAGCACCAAAAGATTCCTTCTGAAGGGCCAGTATGCAAGACACTATTTCACCAGGCCCCTAGATAATTGGTAGATTGGTAGATACACTAATAAAATTGTCATTTATAATCTCCAACTAAAATGCAACTAAGAGCGAGGGCTGGCACTAATCAGTGGATGATGATACTTCCTCCTTTCCCCATGCAGTTTTACCACTCCTGAGCAAACGTTCAGATGTGATAATCAATTTCTCAGTGAGGTGACTCCTTCCCATTTGCAGGATCTGTACATTTGACTGCTGATTATAGGCAAGCTTTGGCAGGTTCCTGTGGCAAGCTCAGAGTTAGCTCAGTCCCGCCTTCAGAGAGGAGACTCATGAAGGACAAAAAGATTTAAATAAAAATGGAGAGAGTGAGGGGACAAAAAAAAAAGCAAGAATATTAAAGCTCCAAAGGCATTTAATATAAAACATCAGCTTCTAATAACAATACAAAATTCCTGTTTTTAAGCTTGCTACACACTGTGCGCTGTTGATTCTGCTACTCACAAGTCATTTCTACTGAAGTCAAGTAGGTTGGAAGCTCAGCGTATCACACCTAACCATTTCTGACCCCATACTGCAGACTACAGCTCAGAGGAGAAGATATGAGAGTTTAGAGTAAAACTTGGTTGTTGGAGGGCACAAAAGCAACAAGAGCTCTCTTCGATAGCCGAGATGCTGAGGTAATGCTGAATGAAAGCAGTGGACGCAAACAAATGAATCGTAGCTTCAGGCTGGAGTAATATCAGGTGCATCTCTACACCCTGAGGGCTCAACTCCTACACTTCTTAAGTCCCTCCCCCTGAAACAACCTCCTGCAGTTTCACTTAGGGAGCCGGCAGCGAACAGGTACTTCTCTCTCAGCAGTGACAGCTACAGGGTAGCAACAGTGATCACCTGGAAGGTTTCACACACCTATGTCTCTGGTAAGTACTCTTCTTTAGAGAATTTTTTCAAATAAAAGTGTGTTCATATTTCAGCTGAAAAGTAAATGGGAGGTTTTCCTTTCTGAGCTGGCTCGGAAGCCTGGGTTCCTCCCAGCAGGTGCATTTACTGCACCACTTTAAGCTTTCGGCAGAAAGTTTCAGCAGGAGAGGGAAAGATTTTAGACTGTGCCAAGAAGGGACATTTAGTTTTTATAATAATATTTAGAAAGTTTTAATAACTTACTCTTATTAGTGAGAAATGTTTTAAGCACCTTTTTCTGTAGAGAAAGTTAATGTATTATTGAAGAATGACAGAGAAGCTGTATTGCCTGGAATTGCTGCTTGTTCTGCCAACTATTTGTTATATAGTAGGACTGGGTTAATCTGAAAAGCTTGCGTGAAAAACAGGTATTCCCTTTCATTTTTTTTTGTTAAGTTTTCCAGCTTGTGGGAACGTAGTAAAGAAAACTGGATTGTTTTGAGTTACCCTTTCTCTCGCCAATTAAAGTGCATTAAGATGGGGAGCTATTAAGTTAATATTTACGAAGATTTTGTGTTCTCATCCCCACCACCTAACCCAGCTGGCCGATCCCCGCTGTGCTGCCCTACGCAAGCACACAGCCCTCGATCCCTGCACACACACTTCCTCCCCAGCCCTCACCAACCCACTCCTCTCGCCCATGTTTCCTCCTAATTAACAAACAGTTGTGTTAAAATTTATCTTTCAGTTTAAAGGAACTGGAAGTTTAGAAGGGAGTGGTAGTTAATCACTGGAAAATCTCAACCAGAATAAACCTCACAAATCTTGTTCTTGCAACACTCTAGGTAGGTGACAATGGCATGTCCTTGAGTTATGCAATAATGCCACATCACAATATTTTAATTATAGCATGTCCTTCAAAATGTTTCCACCCCGGTGAGTGCTCCTGGTCAGAGAGATCAACATCACCAAAGGATACTGCAATAATAATGGAGTGTGTATGACAAACTGTTACGTAGTTTGCTAAAGCAGTGTCCTAAAAAGACGCCTAATTACCATCCCTGCTTGTAATAAAAGGCATTTTGAAATTTCCCCTTTGATCAACTGGACATCTTAAACAATTTAGACTGCTTTAAAAACTAAAAACCAGCATGCATATATATATATATATGTTCATGCATATATACATGTGTGTATGCATGTGTATGAATATATATGTGTAAGTATATACACACAAGTATACATAGAAACACATTTTTATGTACTTACACATACACACACACAATTCTAAATAATATCCTTATTTTCTGGGCTTGCTAACCTTTGAAAAAGCAAGGAGGTAGCACCAGCATCATTAATAAACTGAAAGGAAGAAATCGTGCAGCTCTTGGTCTCCAGCTGGACAGGGCTGTAAGAACGTGCGCTGTCGACAGAGCAAACTGAGACAGCCTCGGGTTTAACCCATGATCTCAGTAGGCTATTATCAATAAAAATATCAATCAACACTATGACTGCACTACAAAACTAAAACGATTTCTTATTTAATTATCCACACTTCTAAAATCTGGAACTTCTAAATTCAGGAACTAAATTCTCAGTTAACAAAAATGTATGGAAGCTGTTGTCCTGCTACTCAAGAATTTTTTCCCCATTTCGTAAACAAAGTCACAAGTTATGGTATTCCAGTCTAAGTCAATAGGATCTACTTATTTAATTTTTTTTTTCTAATTCTAAATTTAATTTCTACTCTAAAGTATGCACCGTACAACTGCAAGTAACTGATATTTACATACAGACAGTCTAAATTAGTTCCAGCTTTTTCAAACCATTAATATTTTTCCAGTTTTATACGTGGGATCAAATAGTTTTACATTTCTGTAGTTACGAAATAAGTACTTTGCCAGATCCTTCTGCGTTTTACTTAGAAACAGAAAGTGTCCTTTTTGGCTTAGTTAACAAATGTTTTACTACTGGCACGTTTAAGTCGTAAGATAAAAAAGGATTAACCATTAGAAGAGCAAAACACGACGTTCCTCTGGCTGATACTAGTTTACTAAAGGGTGAACACCCTTTCCAAATCAGCTCCTCGTTGTACCCTCTCAGGTGAGCACGGCAGGTCCCGGGCACACTCTGTCTGCAGGCTGAGCATGCCATCAAAAAGCATTTGCAATTCTCTCCTGCTATACACATTGCAGAGAAGCTGACAGTGCTCTAAATTTCTAACATTAGAACTGCAACAGCACATTTTATCTTATTAAGAAATGATACTGAATATTCTGTAGAACAGGAATAACTCGAATCAAAGTTAAATGCCAAGTACGACGTCGGGGTGGGGGGGAACAGGACGCACTGGAATTTACACTATTAAGCAAAGGAAAGCTAGAAGAACAAGAACATCTAATTAACATCTCTTTATTATTAGTGCTGCACCTGAATGCAAATTCAGACTGTTATCATAAATGGACAAACTAAGAATGCAATGGAGTTTTGACAACAATATCTTTTTTTCAAGAACTATTAGTACAAGGACTTCTGAGAAGATATAAAGAACAAGTACAAACTGACACGATCAAGTCCATTACAAGCAGTCCAACTTTGCTATACACCATTAGTCAAAAATAAATTCACTTAAGGCGAGAAAACCACCAACCAACCAGCTACCTATCCATACCTCCCATCACAAGCTTCAATTTTTATTTTTATGTATTTATTAAATAAAAGCATTATTCTTAATCTTTCACGGGAATGCAGGCTTTTAGTTTTTAAATACTAGATTGCAGACTTTTTTGTTTGTTTGTTTAAGTTTGAGCTGCTATTTTAACCAGATTTCAGTGACAGGATTTTAACATGCTGCTGTACACTTCAAGTGATTTTCTTCTGCACTGTAACAATATCAGTGTCTGCTAACTCAAACAAAAAGAGCTTTGTTAAAAGCTGAGAATTAAAAAGCGACTCCTCTCCATGCTCCCATTTCCCCACACTGCCACGCATTTAATCACTTGTTAATTCTAATTAAAAGTCTGATTTTATTTCTATTTATAAAGCAGGCTGCATTTTCCAGAGTGCTTTCACAATTACCGTTCAAATACAAATTAATATTTCTATGACATCAGAAACAATATGTAATACAATTTCCTAGAATTACTATACCTGATAAAACAAGCAGCAATTCTGTAGCTTTGCCTTCAGTTTTCATAATACGTTGCATGCCATTTTCTATTAAATAATCTCAGACTTAAGAAATGCAAAACATTTCTACTTTAACTAAAATCTTGCAGCATTTAATTACTAACAATTCTTTCCATAAACTTGATATTTTAACACTACTAATCCAAACCTCTATGTAAAAAGCTTAAAAAAAAAAAATCAAGCTATACTAGTCACTCCTACAATTAGTATTCCTGCAGTTTCGGGTAACACAATAGATAGAGTACGTGGTTTTGCAACAGTCATCATTTTGATAATGATGCTTGTAGTTCATGATGAAATCATCGGTTTTTAGATCTCTGCCATAACACATCCTATAAAATCATGAGAACTTGACTCTGAGAGTTTCTCACGCCTTCAGAATCAGCGAACATAATGGAACAAGCTGATACAAGCCCTCCTGACTTATCTACTGAGCAAATCATTAGGCTGTACAAAGTATCCACAACCTTACTTTTTCTGAAGAAAGGCAGATAGATCATGCCCCCGTAAATCAATTGCTGTCATATGCTTTTTTTTTAAAGCCTGAATTAATGTACTTATGTACTGCACTGACAGATGCACAAAGTGCTACACAGCAGAAGAATGTGAAATGTGTTTATCAAGCAGAATATTCTATTAGTCAGATACTTCAGTACTCATTTCTCTTAATTGAATTAGGAAGACGAAGAAAATTGGTGTGGTTTTATCCTTCGAGAGATTGGCCACTTTTGAGGCATCCATCGAGATCAGGCTGTTAGGAAATGCCATGCAGTTAAAAGAGAGGGGATGGTCAGTCCCTGAAAGAGCCGAGTCAGCTCCCGAGTGCAGCCAATCCACTCCACCCTCATTTCACCAAGCAGGAAACTCCCTCCTCTCTTTCCCCAACCGGCCTGACAGGCTTGCCCCATACCCAGCCACTGCCAGGACCTGCCTCTTCTCATTCTACATACCTCCACCTCTCTCAATAGCTCCACCTAGATTTCCGCTTTCATCTTCTGAATGAATGTTCCTTCAATTTTCAGAGAAAATTCCTTCAAGTCCTCAGCAGCAGCAGGTGACAGCACGGCTGCAAACTGGGACACTTCTGCCAATACGTGGAGGGGCTGAACAATGTTTCAGTTTCCTGTGTGTCTATTTTACATCTGGAGTCTACTATTTTTGTCTTGTTTTCCAAAAAGTACACAACAAATCATAGATATAATGAGGAATAAAGTCAAAATACCGTGTTTGTATTTAGTTCCAATCTTCCAGTACAGCTAATTTTGAACTTTGTATTCCAGTTCCTGTGCTACCAGTTAGAGAAGGGCTGCTTGCCGGCACCCCCCCTTCCCTGAGACGCCCTGGGAGTTGGCTTCCTCTTTTCACCTGGGAGAAGGATTCTAGAAACTCGATAAACTGGAAACATCAAGAGGCTAAAACTAAGGAAAGCTAACCACAAGAAAGATTTTATAAAGAATCATTACATTTAATTGTTTAAAGCAGAAAAAAAGATGAGTCTCCTCAAAGAGCGTAAACCAAAGAAGCCTCATTACATCCCAAGACCGCCAGGAAAGCCATTTAAGTATAAGTGCTTTCAGTGCCCCTTTACTTGCAATGAGAAATCCCATCTTTTTAACCACATGAAGTATGGCCTCTGCAAAAATTCCATTACTTTAGTATCAGAGCAAGACCGCGTTATCAAGTGCCCAAAGACCAGTTCCTTGGAGCCCAAGCAGATCAATCACATAGAGCCTACAGTCAAGCCCACGTCTTCCAAGTCAGCCACAAATGGACTGTCAAATCTCGATTCAAAGCCTCAATATGCCTTTCCAAAAGAAGATGCCAAGGAAAACGTTGAGTTACAGAACCAAGCAACAAACACAACAATCCAAGGACAGAAATCTGCAATCCAGAAGGAACTAACCCCTGCCAGTACCGCAGCAGAAAGCACCCTTGGCATGCAGCCTCTTCTGGACAGCATCGTAAGGCCCTCAGCTTTTGTTCCTGTAGGAGAACACAGAGATAGCAAAGGCCCAGAAACAAGTGAAGTACCTGAAATTCTATCGCTCTCTAACAAAAGTTCACCTTTTCACACTAAATCTGCATTTCATGCACCAAGTCATCCATGGAAAGCAGGTTCTCCTTTCCTCCCAGAATTTCCACATAAAGTTCCTCCCACAAAAGGCTTTGGTTCCATTCCACCTTACATGCAACCGATGATTCCAGAGTACTCGCCCCACTTTTATGAGCACAGGCTGGCCATCTACACACCTTACTTGCTTCCAGGTAACTCCGAGTGTGAAAGCTCTGCTCTGTCTGTCTACGGCACGCAAGACCAAAGGCACTTTCTTCCCCACCCTGGGCCACTTCCAAAACACATAAATCCATCAGCATATGAACACTATCGACTGTTCCAACAGTATCATTCCACTCCTACAATACCATATGGATTTTGTAGGCCAACGGATCCTCCTTTTTATCGATTTTCACACATAGCTGGTATTAACAGAGATCAAAGTTCGCATCTAATGGAAGAAACTACCTTGTTATATCCAGCTTCTCTAAGTCCTTCCCAACAATATCCTCTAGGTTCACATAAAAAACAAGCAGACTATGGAAAGGAAATAACATTACTGCATGCCAAAAGTCATTCCAAAGATGACCAAAATGAAAGGGAGAATGCTAAAATGAGCCCTCTCGCAGGAAGTGCAGCAACGGGTTCCCCTGGCAGGCCCAGCCCCACCAACTTCACTCAGACCAGCCATGCATGTGAGGGCTTATTTGACCTCTCCAACAAGTCGTCTTCCACATCGCTTGGTAAATATGATCAGCCAGAAGAAAACTTCACAGCTTTCAGACCTGTGAGAAAAAGCACTGACCAACCAACTCTGCTTCCAAGTGTGCCAGCACAGCAAGATAGAGAAGATTCACCTTCCAGGTAAAGTAATAACATCCCTTTGCAAATTCGTCTCAGATTTATTAGGGTCACATAAGGACACCATGCATATATTTCATGCAATCCCCCTAAAATACATGCACATTTATAGCACTGGGATAATTTGTTCTATAAGATATGTCCACAGAACAGATATACGTACAACTGTACAAATCCCAGTAGCTGCATGAGTAGGCCACTCGTTCACCTGAATGCACCGGGTATCTCTAACCCCATTACCTGTGTATTTCAGGAAAACACTTCTATTACAGAAATATGTATGGTGAAAGAGACTGGGGGGGAAGGATAAAAAACAAGACCGTAAGACTATCACACCAGATTTTTTTTCTTTTTTTTTCTTCACTTCTTCAGCCACAATTTAAAAAAAAAAAAAAGCAACAGACACTGAATTCTCTTCTCTCCTCATTTCTTTCAGCATTAACGTCACTGATGAAGATTCATATACACCGAGTGAAAGCCATAACAATGAAGGTTCACTGTCCAACACAGAAGACGACACTGGAATAGCTCCCCTTAATCTTTCAAAAAAGGCTGACACAAATGCAGGACCCACTCATGAACATGCATACAAAGCCACAACCAAAACAGAAAGTCAGAACTTTCTAGAATTGCAAGATATGCCTCTGAACCTCTCAGTAAAAGATTCCTGTAACACAGTGAGCCTGAAAACGTCATCCCACAGTCCATCTCATGATAACGATGCTGCTACTTCTCCAAAGACAGAAAGTGAAAACTCAGGAGCAGAAAGCTCAGGAGCATGTAACCCCAAGAACCCTATTAACAGTGTCTGTGACAAACCTTTCCTGGCTCACCGTAATGAAGCTCAAGACTTACGCATCATTGACAGCTGTGATGAACAGAAACAAACAGCAGCTGTAGCACTCTGTCAGCTAGCTGCATACAGCCCCAGCAAAGTTAGGATGGACAATGAAGGGCAGAGTCCTCAGGACTGTAATACTTTGAGTACAGAATCAACTTCTAACTCTTCTGATACTCAGGATACTCAGTGCAATCAAAAAGTAAAAGGACAAAAAAGGACAAATCAAAAAGAATCAGCAAAATCACAGCAAAGCACTAAAAGAGCAAGGTCAAATGACTGTAGCAGAGTCTTCACTTTGAGGAAGAGAACAAGAATATCTTAATATTCCACTTTCCAATTTGTTCCTAACCACAGAAATTAGTTGACACCTACACCAGAAATTTTCTACTAACCACCTCTTTTTCGATTTGGTCCATGACAAGATCCATTCAAACACACCTATGTAAATAATGTTCATAATTTTATATTAATGTTTTTAAATAATTGAGCTTTCCCTTCTCTAAGCTCAGGTTTTGATGAGTGAATTTTTGCATTCATTACTAAAGTCAAAGTCCATAAGACAAACCTCTAAGTTTTTTTGCAATTGTATTAATGTAAAATAACTTTAATAACTTCTTTTTTCTTATAAGATGTTTAAACTCTAGAAACAATACTGTTCAATAATACAGTCAGTATTTTTCAGGATTAATTTTTATTTAATAGAGTTTTTTGTCTTTTTTTCTTTGAACAACTTTTTATTTTGTGGTTCAGTAGTGTAAAAAAGCTTAAGATCCACTGGTCAGGGGATGAACGCACTTCGCCATTTTGCCATAATGCAGAACAACTGTCCAGATTACTCAGAGGCAGATGCCAGCTAGAACAGACTGACCCAAACCTTGTACAAGCAAGCTTTTCTCATGTTGGCTAAAAACAAGACTTCAGATAAACCAGAAACAGCCTGCATCAAATTAACAAGTGCTGGTTAGCTTTAACTGAACCACTAGGAAAGCAATACTGAAAATATGAAGAGCTAAATGATTTAGGTGCTTAATCCTCTGAGCTTAGACAGACACTGGGCAACCTTCAAACTCCAAGCCTTGAAGGATATTTATATAATTTATTTCACCTGAGAAAACTCTCCTGGTGAAGGTTGTATTTCATAAAACATGCATCACCGATTATCAGTTTCAGCATGCATCTAAATAGATCCTAAAACTGTTTTCTGCTTCTACAACTGTGTACATAAACTTGTAATTTTTCAAATAAATCTGTAACCTGTGCCTAAAATGTATGTAAAGTCATTAACGAACACAAAAGCATTCACTACACCATCTGTAACACATTCTGGGGGAAAAAAAAAAGGAAAACAGTAGAGTGTGGAATCAAGTACCAACTCTAAGAAATGGAATTTCCTTCACTGAATACAGAATTCAGCAGAGTAATACCTCTGCACTTCAGCTCCATGTGAGAAACCCTTGCAATAATGCTGCTGTCCAGCCTATCCAGAACTTCTCCAAAAGGCATATGTGAGCCTGTTCCACTGTATAAACACCTCACATACATTTCAATATTATCTAATATCAGACTAAGTAAAATAAATCCAAATGAACCATCATTCATTCAAAAACATGAGGATACATGAGTCATTATTCAGATACGAGAGACTCATCTGCCTATACATTATTAGCAGGCATAAGTTTGGTAAGGAAGCAGAGCTGCATTGAATGCAGAATTTACTAATTTTCATGCAATAGAGTTTTGACTATTTAGAATGTTCTGACTAAGAGTTAACATTAAACAGAAACTTTTGGGAATTAAGTTCTGAGACTAAGTTTCTGAGTTGTTAAAGAAACAGAAGAGTAACACTATAGTTCTTTAATCTTTCATAGAGAAAGCTTTTCAGATTGTCAAAGAGACAAAAATATCAATCTCAGTTTGAACACAGGGAATATGGTACCAGAAAAAGTCCAGTGAAATTGTAACAGTTAGGCTGCTCTGATTCCTTAAAGAGGTCTACAGTTTCTGTACAACTGGAAATGAAATACAGACTTACCTTTGGATTACCTCCCCTTCTTAAAATTGCTTTGTTTTGATTTGTTAATCATTTTTACAACACAGGGGGGCAAAAGTAATTAGAAAAGGAAAACCTGGTCTGCAGAAAAATTCTCACATTCAAAACAGATACTATTTTGGATGTGAACTCTTTTCATGGAGACAGAATGAGGAAATACATTAAATATCGTATTTCGCACTTTCTCCTGGAAGTCAACAGATCTCCAGAACAGAAGAAATGTAGCAACCAAACTCACTAATATGAAATAACAGTTGTGGAACATTGCAAAAAATTAGTGTTCAGTCTCTCAGTTCAAACAAGAACACAAGAGTACTAGGTGTCACCAAATCACATAGCCCAACTCACTGCCTAAACAGTGCCCAACTGTCAGTGTGTAAAGTTTGTCATTTTAAAGCTATAACAAATTAACCAAAATCACGTAAGACAGAACTATCACACTCACACTGTTATCTCCATACTTCAGTGACTGTTGATACAGACAGAAGGATGCAAAGAAACAACTCTTCTTGCCCTGTTATTGCTTTCCATACTGATATTGCAAGAACCCATTTAAAAAAATAAACAAAAAAAACTTAAAGCAGTTCACTGTATAAATTAAATCAAACTGATTTCTAAAATTTCATAAGCAACAAACAGAATAAGCTACCAGCCTTACTGTGCAAGTTAGCCACTGATTATTTCATATG
This sequence comes from Odontophorus gujanensis, assembly GCA_013399175.1. Taxonomy (NCBI): domain Eukaryota; kingdom Metazoa; phylum Chordata; class Aves; order Galliformes; family Odontophoridae; genus Odontophorus; species Odontophorus gujanensis. Next base: position 602,293 of record VXAB01002085.1, read on the forward strand.
TTCTATTCAAATAATGGCATTGACACAATAGAGAAGCATACATTTTTATGACTGCACAAAGAAACGTGGAAGAGAAGAAAAGAAAAAAAAACCAAGAAACTATTTTCATTTTGGAAAGAAAAATTTATTATATATAAATAAGGCACACCCAAAACAATGCTTTTGACAGAAGTACCTTAAATATCCCCATAGGCATATGTTTCACTCTAGAATTAATACTCCAGTCATTATTCAGCACACTCAGATCAGCAAATTCCAGTCTACTGCCACCTATTATCATTCTAAAAACAACAATTCAGGAACACAGTAACATTCAGCAACTACAACTTACCATCTGCAATTCGGGAAGGGAGTAACAATCCTCTTCTGCCTAATTCAGCCAGAGCCAGGCACCCACCGTGCCACGCATTGTCGGTTTCCTGGAAACTAATTTTAGAACAAAAACAAGCCTTGTTGAGACTAGCTTCACCTTTCTGGATTTCATTTTTTCATGGTGAATTACTAACAATTTAAGACACAAACTTTTCTCTTCACTCCTGTTATACTTTTAAAATAAGAATGATGAATTGAACGTTTCCCTCCCCATTTTGTGCAACATAGATACTGCTATAAATACGATCAAATAAGCAATGACACATAAGCAAAAAAGTGAGAAAAAAAAAAAACCAACCCACCAAGTACCAATACAAATTTAACTTCTTTATGGAAGACTGCAATACATGAGACTAACCCAGAAAAGAACCTTCTACGGCACTGCCTAAGGTGCAGGTTTACAGAATATACCCAAGACAACTAATCAACTTAATGCCAAACACAATTCTCAACTAGAAGGAGAGGTTCAAGCACTGTAACAAAAAAATTATTCAAGCTTGTGCATTTCAAATGAGCAAACAGTGGTGTTTAGACGCCTCTAATAAAATGTAAACCAAAACAGTCATGCAGTGAACACAGTAAGAAAAAATATCAGTGCCGAGTTTTTGATGGACTGGGAGATAGAGAGAAAAGGGGAAGTTTGTATGCTGCATGATTAATCACACAATAAGTTAATTTTGTATTAAACTAGGAATAGGAATCTAAGAATAAGATACTAAGCAACTGAACTAGGTGATATAAAAGCTTCATCTCTCACAGGCACACTGTCTCTGAAATGGACCAATAGCAGATGCTTAGCCAAAGACAAAGCACAAAGGATCATTCCCCTATTAGCCTCCTCCTGGCTTTGGCAATCCAAAGTACAGGACTTCCCAAGCCAGAATGTCATATTTAATAACCTCTGATGGGACTCTCAGTAATATGGATAATCCCTTTTTGAACTCCCTTAACCCTTCTGGCTTCCACAACATCCCATGGCAATGACTTCCACAGTTTAATTGCGTGAAAATGGACTTCCTGATGGTTCCCAGTTCTCATGTTATGAGAAAGAGTGAACAGTAAGCAATTAACTGCTTTCCCTTTTTCTTTCATATTTATGGTTTTATCCATCTTCGTTATATCCTGCTACTTTTTCTTTCCCACAAGGAACAAGCTCCATCAGATAAATCACACATAATGATTCAGTTTTGCCACTTCTTCCTTTCCTCATATCTAACACCCCACTTGCCTTCTTTTTTTCCACTGACAGCTGCCCCATTGACATGTTCACAGAACCATCAAACTATGAAAAGTGAATCCAGGATCTCTTTCCTGAGTAATATTAAATGGTTTATAGCTGTCCTTGTTCTTCCCTAGGTGCATTAGTTTGCATTCATTAGGCATTATATATGTCATTTATAGTCCAGTTACTTAATCTAGCCTGATATATTTTCTTTCTGTCACCTTTAGTTTTCACTATATTAGCTAATTTAAATCATTACCCAATTTAATCACCCCACTGTTCACCATTTTTCCAGGATAGTTGTTGAGTATTTTGGACAGGACAAGGCTCATACAGATCCCCACAAGACTGTGCTGAAAACCTCACTGCACTGTGAAAAACTGTAACTCATTTCTTCCCTGTTGCCTGCCTTTGAGTCCACATATACAGTAATAAGACATCCTCGCTTCCAATTCTCAGAAATACAATTTAAACTGCCTGAGATGAACAACTGACTTATTTTCATTTTATTCACTAGATATTTCGTGCAAAGCATACAGAAGACATTCCCTTTCTCCTTGTCTTCATTTGTTCCAGATTGTTTCTGAAGAAAGCAGGTCACTCAATTACTAGCTGAATTACTCACCCCTATGACTTGAAAAACAAGGAAAGAAAACGCAGTGAGTACATGCCTTTGAAGCTCCAGGGATAATTGAGATCAGCTGCACCTCTTGAATTAATCACAGTAATGCAGTGGAGGTATTGGCTAAGTAGATACTTTCGTTGTGAGTTTTTAAGACTCTTCTTTTCTCAATGTGGTATTTTTTGAGCTCAGATTTTTCATTTGCACTCTCAACCAGTGTGAGACTTTTTAAAAAAGAATAAATGTAAATGGCAAACTAAAGATTACCAGTATTTTTTGCCAATAAAGAAATTACTATTTTTGTTGCTAGCTTAGTCCAAAACACAGGTTGAGATCTTAAAGTCTTTAGCAAGCCCACAAGCCTCTGTCTGACACAGCCAAGAATAGACTCTTGGTTTAGTAACAGAACAGTAAAAGTATATTGCAACATTCTCTAAAACACTTCCAGACTATGGAAGAACATCAACAAGAGTGCAGAAAGTTTTTTTCATCATGTATAATCTGCTAGCATCAACATCCTGGTACAAAACTTTCAGTGTTTCACTGTTTGAATATGCTTTGTCCAGTGTGAATGACCACCATCTTTTCTCTATCCCAAACCACCCACTTGCTGCTTTGGTTTGTTTCAAATAATATGAAATCCAGAGGGCAATAATCCAAGTCACTCACAAGCTAGTAAAATTCTGATTTACGCCTTCCATTCATCAACCTTCCTGGACATTTTAGCCTCCCCTCCCATAGCATACTAAGGAATATTCTGAGTTGGAACCATCATGAATATAATTTCTGTTCTACTATGTGCATACTACATTCAAGCTATGAGCACACAGGGAATTTTTAAAGCAGCAAGTTAATGGTACTTCTGTTCAGTACTTCTGGTTTAAAAGATTAGGAACTGTTTCCTCACTGAACACCCGGAGTGCAACAAGAATTAAAAAACAGAAAGGCAACAAAATCTACAAACTTTCAGATCCATATTCTTAACAGTCGTCCTCCTATTTCATAAATGGACATGTTTCAGATGCACACAAAACGTGAAGCAAGATTTTTACCTGAAACACTCCAACAGAGACCCGACCACATCATCTGCTAATTCTTTTGGAAGTCTTCCAGTAATTCTACCAATTCTACAGAAGTTAAAAGAGAAGAAAAAAAGCATACAGTGAGTCATTAGTCCTGTCATTCAGTGAGTAAATCCAATAAAAAAACTTACTGGGAACTGGAAACTTAAAATAAGATGAGTGAATTCAAGAGGACTATGCACTATAACACCATTATCCCAAAACACCAAATCTCAAGCTTGTAACAAAAGCTACAAATTAGAAAACTTGAGACAGAAGTGTGGGTGTATACATATTTATTTAAGAAGAAAAAATAAATCAGTAAATGCTACCTCACAGTCTTTAACTGAAGTCTTATCCAAAGTATTTCTTTTACTTGATTAGTTTACTTTATTTACTTTATGAGAGTAACAACAAGAAACCTACCCTTTTGATGCAGACCACCTGACAATGGTGTCTTTGTCTTTCAGTCCAACCAACAGTTGCTCTGCAGATAATTTTATTTAAACAAAACAGATTATTCGACAGATTTATTCAACAATGGAAATACTTCTTAAAATGTTACAAATTCATTTCCATCCTAACGTTGCTGCTTCCTAATTTAAATATTTGCATCCAGATTTCTTATATTTTCAGATAAGCGTAAAAAAAGGTTATTTAGTTATAAAAAGTCTTCAGATGCTATTTTTAACTTTTAATTAAAGCATATTCATTAGCAAGCTAGCAGAAGGCCTTCCTTACAAGTACCTACTAATACAAAATGCTGTTGCTTTGATAGTACCACAGCTTAAGAATTTCCTCCATAATTTTTAGCTTTAATGTAATACCATTTATTTTTCATTACAGATTTTAACACACCCTTCCATCTGTGAAAGGCTCAAGTTATCACTTTTATATTACCAGTAAAATGTATGTCAGTAACTCCCTCCCTCCATGCCACAATAACACTAGAATAGGGAATTTCTGCTTGAGATGCCAACATTTAAATCATTCAGTAAACATATGAATATTTTAACCAGTTGCTCAGATTGAAATTTTAGTCTTTCCAATTGTTCACATTAGTGCAGATATCCACAACACTTTCTTAGCTCTAAGCGTGCTGTTTTCCCAACGTACGTACAATGTGTAGACCTTACAATAATTTCTGTCCCGTTTCAACACACCTACAACATTTTCAATCTCTCCTGGAATGTCATATTCCTCATCTTCCTCAGCTGCATTAGCAGCAGCAGTTATCTTTTGATTCTGCGTAACTGAACCCTGAGCCTGCAAAAAGCTTCCCAGAGATCGACTGCCACGCTGGTATCTGCGCAAGAAACAGAGACAGCACAGTTATTTTTCTGATGTAAGTTTCAACTGAAATAGGCACATACTGTCACAAAACCTGCTTGTCAAGTTATACCTCACAGTGCACAGTTTTCCAGTTATTCAGTGCTCTAAAGGAAAGGGAAAAAATATCCCATTCTCCTTTCTCCTGACCCAGCTGTTACTTTTTCAGGTGGAGAAGAGCTAGACTATTTAAATGGTTCCTGTGCAAAACTTTCATACCTCACATCAACCGTCTCCATTTCCTGTCTCAATATAACCTACTTCCCACCACTGACAACAAAGAGAGGCAAAATTCCCATGCCCTGATAAACTCTCCAAAACCTTTAAAAAATAAAAATCAACTTATTAAAAACTGTTGTAAATGGTAAAGCTAGCTCAGTGCTTTCTGCACAACCTGTACTCACATATCTAGCCTGTGGTGCAAATACACCCTTACAAAAGAGATAATTTTCATGCTAAACTAACCTTTGCCACTGGGCAAGGCACACTCTCCACCTAAAAAGAATATTCTATGCCTAAGGACGTTCTCAAAAGTTAGTAAACGAAATACAGTTAAAAAAAGTCACCAATGGAGCCTGCAATTTTAAAATATCAGTGCGAGAAATCTGAAAAATGGATTGCCCTCTGGCAAAAAGGAAAACCAGACACCAAAACCTGACTAATATGCAAAACTGAAGTGGGATTGCAAACCACTTTTCCCCTGTGAACTTTCTATCAAATCAGGATAGAACAATGTAATGGAAATGTTAAGTTCACTCTTACAAAATAGAACTACGTCAACTTCAGTACCAAAGGTTGCTGTCTTCCCACTTTCACCAGGTTGTGCATTACATAAGAATAGAATTCTGCTTTTGTGAAGTACAACATTAAATGTCACAGTACTGCTTTGCTGTAACTGTAAAAAGTACAGGAAACAAAATATGGCCAAAAGACTGTGAATGAAAAATATGTTCAGTCATTAATAACATAAGGATTTCTTTTTCTTATAGGAGAGGGCAGGTAGGACAGAGACTGTAACCAGACAGATGGATTTAGGCATTTTTTAATTTCCAGAGTGATTATGGATGACTTTTTTTTTCTACTTTTTTCTTTCTTTTAAATCTGTTTCAACTTGAAACTAACCTCCATTTTGCTACCTTTGGTTTCACAAACGTCAGTCCAAGCCGTTGAACAAGTTTCATCCCCAGCTTGCGAAGAACCATCTGATTACATTCTGACAGCTTGCAGTTATCAAGACACGCAAGTACAGTAGCAGCTGTAAGACAAAAACTGGCTGGAGAAATGCTTCACAACTCAGATAAAAAAAAAAAAGTTTAAAGTTTACAAAATTCTTCTGATTTAGATTTCTGAAAGTATTATGAAATGTAAATGTCTTATTACCTACTTGTAGCAGTTTTGATTCTGGACAAATAAATGCAATATCCTTCACCTACCAAACAGGAAGGACTGCTTTCAGGATTACTTTCGACAGTGAAAATCATAATGAATCTAGCTCATGAGGAGTAGTTATGCCTCTAATTCTCACCGGAAGCAACATATTCAAGCATCTGTGTCTAAGAATCTTCTGTAGTCTAACAGAACCAAGCCTGAGAAAATCTCAGTCACTTATTCTGTAAGCAGCCTCTGCATACTTAGCATTCACTTCCCTCAGGTATGAAGAACTTCATGTATTGAAGAAAGAACTTACAGCTGATCAGTAATTAATACAAACGAACTACTCAGGTTCTGAAGGATGTATTGCCTAGTGTAAGTGCTGCAAACAGGTGGTTATGTAACCTTTTAGTCCAGGCCCATATCAAGTTTTCAAAAATACCAAGAGATCAAGGGTACAGCAATTGTTTCCAAGTCTGAGAAGTTGTAGGGCACATGACTTTAAAATCTACTCAATTTTTGAACAGGTTTTTGTTTTATCTTCACTTATTCAACTTTCAGTAACATAAAACATGCAAGCAAAAAGGTAAACAACTATTATTCCAATATCTTACTGCAACCTGCAGTTCTTAAGCCTAAGTAACATGTATTTTAAGAGACTGAAGAAATATCAATACTTAGAGGAAGAAAAAAAGTTAAGCATTTATAAATATGAGCTTTTTTCAAGTCCAACTCCTCAATTCCTGTAGGTCATCTATAGAGCCTGCTCATAATTCTATTTATGTGATACATTCTTAATTACTCCTTAAGCTTCCATACTGCTGCTTTCTACTGCTAGGCAATAACATTCCTCAATATTTTTTATTTCCTCCTGACCAGCTCTGCAACACATCTATCATTCCATTTTGTTTGTCTGCACAATCTTATCTCCAGCTTTACCCATCTCTCAGGCATTTTGTAAGGAATGTCACACTTTGTTACCAGGAGAATCAAAACTGCTTCCAGCTCTACATCTATAGGGTATCTTTTCTAGAGTCAAAATAATTCCATTAAGTCAAAGCATTCTAATGTGAGTTTACATCATTACTCGATTCTTGTGAATAGCACAAACTACATATTTTGATAGTCAGTTCTGTGGAGCTTCTCTCTTTTGCAGTGCACTGCTAATTAGCCATCATCTTTCTATACCTCTCTTTATCACTACCAAAAAAAATAAACTAGTACTGTGCAGTCAGTTCTGAATATATTCCAGGACGTGCCATGAAAAGAATATAACTCCAACACGTAAATAGAATATTCCAATACTTCTGTCTTCTCCTTACAGGTACCTGCCTGTCTCTAATTCCATCCATATTATAATCTCTTTCCACTAAAACCTTTTTCTCTTTTCAGTAGTACCACCAGATGACTCCAAGTGGATTCTGTACACAGCTGGTTCTTTAAACCTGGTATTAGTTGCTTTATCTTTAAACCTGGTATTAATATGTTCCACATCTTACAGTTTGTGTGTTCTGTGCTCAGCTTCTGAGGCCCAGAAGCCAAGCTGACCAGCAGCCAAATTGTTAATTCTTTGACGAGATTTTCCAGCATAACATACTTCATTTGCATCTTCTCATCTCTCACTTTGTTATCTCTTCTTCTTTTCATTTTGCATGCTTTAAAACTTCCCTGTTGATTTTACTCTTTACAGCACCACTCATTAACAGCATATACTTTTCTTTCCTTTTTTATGGGAATGACTTTAAAAAAACCATATTACAAACTTACCATATGGTAAACAATCTTCTCTTTTGCCATGTTTAAATAACTGTGCCTACAATTAAAATAGGGAAAATAAATATAACAATACAGAGAGTCTACAGCTTAATATATCAGGTATAAATTTTTTGTCAACTTCCTGCAATAATCTGCAGTGTTTACTAATTAAAACTGCATAAAAGTCTCTGGGTGCAGTTCTACTTCTTTTTAAGTCAATGCATGTCAAGGCTACTGTAGACCAACCTGCCCCACTTACACAGTCATGAAAGCACTTAACCCAGGGAGCTGAGCTGGACAAAAAACACAAACTCAAAAAAAGGTGGGGGAGGAAGAAGGCCACTCTTCCAGCCAGCTCAGCTCCCAGAACCATCCAGCTCAGACCTTGGTCACACAAGTCCAATGCACGTGCAACCACAGCAGCTATTATCCAACAGCTCACGTTGCTTTGAACCTCTAAAAGTGAGGAATGTGAATGAAGAACATCTGCAGAACATGAATAAAGACAGATGAAATAGATGAACTCTTGTGTCCCGTTTGGGACCTTATGACATCAAACAATTCCCCAAACTAAACAAGCCTTGTTTGTAATTTAGGCAGAGCACAGCACATGGAGAACATCAATGTTTCAGTCACTGTAAGATGCAGGACAGCTGGACACTGGTGAGCAAGCACGGTTATAAGTGGCAATCAAATTCAGACAAGACAGGACACAATACAGGCTAAACTGCTCAGTATTTTATCCTATTTCTAACAGCTTTCAAGAACTTCATGCTCAACTAACCAAAGTTAGCTACTCTGACTGCAAATAAAACTCCATCAGGCATATTTTAGCTCCCATACCAAGGGATTTTAAGAAGAGTTCAAGCATTCAGTCTTCCAAATAGCTGCCAAATCATTCACAAACAGTTAAAAATCCTATTAAGCCTCAACACTCCAGTTGAGAAGAACGGACTATTCATCCCAGACAGAAACATGTTACACATTTAAAACGTCCTCAGTACACTTAGCACATATCAAAATTACTACAATCAGTCATTTAGTTTTCCTTGAACTTTGTCATTCACCATAAGAAAAATCTTTCTCACTAAACATGCCTAGGAGTTAAACAAGAACAGATTTACCTTAAAAACATGTACTTTCTCACACATACCAAATACACATGCCTCCTGCACTGCAGGTGTGGTTAAGAGCAACAAAAGCAATAAAAACACCTCCAGGCTATGTACCCATTATATTTTGTTGTGTAACTAAATTACATTTCAGAATCCTAAATTAGCATTTCTGATCAGCTCTACTACAAGCTATATATAGTGGAATTTGACAACATATCTCAAATTATTCAAGATTTGTAATGCTTTGCTGAAGTAAAATATAAGACATCCACTAAAAAGTACACTTAAAGAGCAGGAATGCTACAGAGCTACTTGGGTCTCAGAAGAGCAGCTAACTGAAACAACCGTTGACACAAGCAGCAGAAATACAGAATAGCTTTTATCAAGATTCCAGATCGATATAAAAAATCTAATAAATGACAAAGCTGCTTGCACTAGAAGTCTAAGGAAGAACAAAGTAAAGGCAAGCAAAAATCTCAAAACCTCCTGTGTTACAGACAAGTCTTGAATGACTTTCTTTTCTATCTCTTCACCAAAATAAACATTTCTTTGTAACTTTGCTCCTGTGCTCAAAACAGATGGCTTCACAAGGTCAGCAAGTTTGTTGTGGATGCCAGGAGACACTGCAGCATTTCTGCAGCACCTTAATCCCACAATTGCTTCTTGGTTCTGTATAAATGCCCAGGGAAGAGCATCTTGTGTCTAAATTATTAAGACTCTACTCAAGTGTATTCAAACAGTATAATCCCTACAGTAATGATAACTCAGAGAAGCAGCTTTTTTGTACGGCCTTGGGAACGTTCCTGGACAAGTTCTTTTGGAGATTCACTCCCACATCTCTTAGCAAACCACTGGGGAAGCTTCAGAAAAGACTCAACAGAACCCACAACACACCTTTCCGCTTTCCATCTTACACAGCTCCTAAAACAGTCTACAAGTCTCTCCAGGAGTTTTCACGTCCTCAAGGCCAACTTGGAATTCAGTTCTGACTCCTCAGGAATAACGTAACTAGGAGGTATTGCCTCTAAGCAAAAAAGTGGGAAGAAGTCAAACAACACAGAAGCAGCAAATAAGAAAACTCTACACAGTTTTAGATGTTAAAATCATCACAGCAACTGCTGTAAAAACCAAATGAGAATACACTAAAATATGTAGGTTAAGTATTCTCTCAGATAGCAAGTCAGGCTTCTGACCTTGAGCCCACACCTCCTGTTGTACTCCGGCCATGCAGCAGCAGGGGTATAACCGGGGTTAAGCACGGGTTAAGGAAACTCTGAAGGTTTATACAAGAAAATTTCAAGGAAGAGCATTCTATTAATCAAGAATCAGTTACACATAATGTGGACTCCCATTAAGCATATACTTTCTTCATCTCCCAGATGAACCTTCTCTTTACAAAGCACACAAATGAAGCAGCTAATGTTGAAAAGTGTTCAGATGCACAAACCACAGTAGTTCATTCCTTTCTCTGAGAAGGGCAGCACCTGGTTTCAGTGGTATCCCTTACTCCTGCATGAGGATTAAGGGATTTTATTTCATCAACGCACATTTTTAGGGGAAGTTCAAATTAATCAAATAATGTTGTAGCTATATGTTCATTTTTTAATAACCACAGAAGGAAAAAGGAATCTATGAAAGGGAAGAAGCTGTGTTTGCACTAACCACTGTCTACCACAGGCAGAATATAACCTTCCACCTGGATTACTGGCACTTTAGCAAGTGACACATCAGGTATTTCCCTCCATCAGAGAAAAGCTTAAAGGTCATTTTTAGCAAAAAACAATTCTTAAAACAGTAGGTGATAACCAAACTGTTGGGAACTACTTTTCAGATATTCAACAAATCAGGAAATTCATCTGTTTGGGTTTTTCTTCTTACTGTAGAAACATCAAGAAAAAAAGGTTTTTGTGACTTCTTTCTGAGTCAAAAAAGGCAAAAACCTTCAGAAATCCAAATCTCCTGAACTTTTGAGCTTACTAGGTATATTCTTTGGGGGAAACAAAAGAGCACTTTTTCTGATGCCAGCCTCTATAATAAAAGATACGCACTTTTTCTGGCATATGCTACTAACATTCATGTGCATGAAGCAGTTATTGTGTGGGAAGAATCCCGCAGCTCTTACTTGTCCCAGGTTTACACTAAAAAGTCAAGTATAGGACACATCACCACAAACAAACAGAAACTGGGGAGAAAAAAAAAACAATTCAAAAAGGAAAAATGAACAAATCAGCATTACAGAATGTATTTTAAATTTCCTGCCTTGCAGGATGAAAAACAGCCAAGGCACATCGTTCAGAAAAATCTGATACAAACAAAATAATTAATAAGCTTGATTTGCCAACTGTATAGACACTTCAGTGTCAGCACCTAATGATACTAAAAGCAAAGAGCCTGGTCTGCTGGAGCATCCACGCAGTCAAAGTTACGCCACGGTCTCTCCACTTTAATGAGGACACACAGCAACTCACCCAACCTGCTGAACTGTTGAGAAGTATGTGACTCCCTCTCTTATAAATAATTAAGCCACCTACAAATTAGAGAAAATCAGTGGTGTGCAAGCGATGACGACTGTCAAGTCTGGTTTTGCTTTAGAAATAGCATGGTGCAAGGAAAACAAAACCTAGTTTCTTAGTAATCACCGAAGAAACACACCACACCTTCCAATTGTCTGCATAACCCACTTTGGGCTCCATGAGATATATCAACCAGGATCATCTCTGGGACATGTTCCCCAAGCTATACAAATCACCATTAAGGGTGGCCTGACTGGTAGCAAGTATATCTTCCTGTCGAGCAGGAGACACCAGTCTGAATCTACCCTCTGGTTGTAACCAACCAAGTTGAGGATGGGAGGATAATTTCAGCCTCTATGGGACAAGAAGAAAATGGTATCTTTCATTACTCTGGAGCACCCCCTAGTAGTCACACAGCATCCAGGTCGAGGGAAAGCTATCACTCATTCTTGCCTCCAGGCTAGATGTGGGGAAGTAAACAAGGTGAGGGAGGACATGCTGTCAGAATAATAAATTTGCTTGAAAGTAGAGAGTGTTTAATGTGTTCTACGTGCAAAAAATGGTAAAACAGATCAGAGCTCTTGTTCTTCATACTCCTTCAATGCATGGAGTAGACTGCATGCATTTGTCAGGGTACTGATAATGGTAACTAGGTTGACAAACTTCAACACAGAGCACAGCTGAACAGTTGATTGGAGTTATGTTTTCAGCTGATCTTTGTTATTTATCAATCAAAAATTCACAGCAACAGATGGGGGACCTCCACCATAACAAGACTGACAGAATACAGATTTGAAAGCTCTGCTTTCTGTACACCTTTATCTCCAAACCATTAGGCGATAACATCTCTTAAAAAACTAACGCCAATGGACAACACTAGCATCGGTAATTCTTCAAGAATGCCAAAAATACAGAGACTTGGGAAACATTCTATTTGGAAATAGTCTATTTTTGTGCCTCTGGGTCTGAAAGAATAGAGTTGGAGAGTTCTTTCTTCCCCGGAGCAAAATTTACATAAGCACACAGCTATTGCTAAATAACCTTCGCATTAGAGACAGCTCAGGGAAATGCCCTGTTCTTAAGACTCTCGAGTTTCATCAGATCACTGCGTAGGGCGTTTTATTTTTTTTTAATTATTACTCACACTTGTATACTGAATCACCTATAAAACAAATAAGGTTTAATAAGTTTCAGCGCCCAAGGCTACCTCAACATGATGACATCTCTGTCACGCAAGAATTGGGAGTGCTACACCCTGCAGCAATAACTAAAAAGCTGCTTGATATAATGGCAGGTTTAAAAGCAAACCTCCAGACCAAGAGAATTTAAAATGCAGATTCTTAAAACAGGTTAGACATTTCTTTCAAGTAAACAAGTATTAGAAAAAAAAAACCTGGCAATTTCTTATGAATCTAACATTTATAATCCTTCAAATTATGTACGCATACAACAAATCCAAGCGAAAAATGAACTCAATTCAACAATGCAATTTTAGTTTCAACAGAAGAAAGCAGTTTTAAAAAACAAATCTGAAACACTGAAAGCAAAGATTCCTACTGGTGCACACCTGTTGTGAAATGATATATTACTGACGACAGGTGTAAAGAAAAAAAAAGAAAAAAGCATCAGTGGAATTAAAATGTGTAATGCAGGCTGCGTGTTCCAACAAGAATCATGAAACAGTAGTACTTGTTCCACACATAATGCTGAATTAGATTAAACAGTAGCATACCTAATCACCAAGACTCCAGGCCACGGAGAGGCAGATCAAAGTGCAGCAGCACAGAACTGCTCACCGTGCACAGAACTTGCAGTTTCAGTTCATTGAAATGCAAGAGTTTCATGTGATTTTAGAACAGTTTTGTCATGCCAATCTCACTACAAGTTATTTCCGAAATGCAAACCATAAACTGCATGGTTCTGCTGAAATCCACACTGTCAGGGGAGGCATCAAACTGATCCAGGGTGTTGGGGGCAAAGGGAGAAGAGAGAAAGAGAGAGCAAGCCTTTTTCCACCTACCCTGTTCCAGCATCATTGCATCCCCAAAACCTGCCTTGCTGCACGGACTGGAAATTGAAACGTATTCTTCTTTCTCCTGCTCCTTCAGGATGAAATGCCCCAGTAACAAGAATCTAATTCCTAAACAAGTTGCTGGAGGAATCCAAGGGCAAAGAATTCTGAAGCGTGGTGAATTCTGAAGTTTCAGTTGG
>VXAB01002085.1:615891-650399 GCA_013399175.1 Odontophorus gujanensis
CCCCCCCCCCCCCTCCATGGATGTATTTTGCTTTATACAATTAGCAATTCTTGTTTTGTTTCTGGACAGACTGCTAACACCGCAGATGTTTAAGGGAACAGGTTTACTTACTTTAAATACTGCTTTTACTTTCAGCTAATATTTTTGGTTTTACAACATGCTATTGTTATAAATGTGTTACTGAATCATTACATTAAACTCTCATGCTTCCTACTCCAGATAAACACATCCCTGTACACATACCCACATGTGTATATTTCTGAAAACCTTACTCTCTTAATGATGTCATTTGGGCTCACACTGCAGTAATTGAAATTAAAAATTCAAGACTGGATGCAAGAAAAGGCTTTAAAAATTCAGCCTGTTTGTACCTACCAACTGGAACAAGAGTTAGGAGCTATCAGGCACTAACGAAACTAGCTCAATAAATATTTTCTCCCAGCCTACAATGCAGAGGAGGAAAAAAAATCATACATATGATACAAATGCAAGAAGGAAGAGTTCAGCTTCCAGGTATATTATATCACATTGTAGTTTCGATTCTACTTGTTAAATATTCACCTGTTTCGCTTAGTATGCACTAATGAACAGGTGGATAGAGCCAAAGCCAAGGGAATTATGACAAAACACTAATGTATTATACATCCTACAGGTCTCATCATGCACCTAGGATGGCAAGTAGTCAGTCTCCCTTTCCAGATCTGACAATAAAATGATGAAACATCATTCTGCCTTTTGAAACAGACTGCAACACACAAATAATGCTTCCTCTTGCTTAAGCAGCAAGTCCTAAGTTATTCTAAATATAGACTGTTTCTTGTATCTTCTGATTTGGAAGAGCTGCTAGAGAAGAAGAAAAATATTAAGAAACCAACAACATACACACACTTGTTCCACAACTCTGCTTTGATGTTTAGGAACATACTGCATACAAGTCCTCAGAGCAATTATGTAAAAAAGCTGCAAATTCATGCAAATTATAGAAACTCATACAAATGCCAGCAAATCCTTAAATCTGTGCTAAGACTGTACAAGTGTATGCCTTTCACTGACTCCACTTGTGCTATCTCAGTTTATTAACAACAAAAACAAGAAAACTCCACAAAATCCTCTCTCTGCCCAAATATACGTGACACTGCAAATAAACAGATATCAGAACTGTTATCCAAGTAAATCAAAATACACACCAACAAGAGTGTAAAACTACTAGACAGGTGCTATAATGAGATATTCTCAGAATGTACAGGAGTTCCGTATAGCATTGGTTCAGGAAATAAAGTTTTCCCCCAAGCTGAGCTGTTCTATGATCCTACAGTGAATTACTTCATGAACTGAACTAAGAATTCAGCTCTCTGAATCACAGCATGGTTTGGGTTGGAAAGGACCTTCAAGATCATCTGGCTCCAATCAATCCCCCATGAGCTATTATTACCACAACACGAAGCATTAAATGAAGAACTTAAATGAAGATTAACTAATACAAGGATCAGTGTATTTTTCCAGCCTAGTCAAGGACACTGCCTAGTAACTTTTGTATGTCCTAGTGAAACTGCTGAGAACAAACATTTAAGAAGAGTGGCTAAAACTTTCACAAATCACATGCATTTGGGCTAACAATTCTAAAAAGCCTACTGCTATACCAGAAGCCCAGCCTTTTTATTGTGTAGAGTTCAGATTATTTTTCTCCCCACATGTTTGGTAGAAAGCCAAATAAAATCTGAGTTACAAGAAGACAAATAATAAGCAGTCAGATACTTAACGGAATTTTTCAGCTATTTCTCAGCAATATTCTTAGCAATTTCTGGCAATTCTCAGCAATTACTGGCAAATTCACTTGCTGATGTTAGAGAAAAGACACACAAGAGATTACAATGCATGAGAAGTTGCATCTGCACAGCTGCCACTAAGCCAAACCTGACTTTATATTACTTTATCATTTTTAAAGTGCATTTTTTATTAAAGTTCTACCATAACAGAATCACAAGGAAAAATAATATATAAATAAAACCATTCATCTTTTAAGAGAAAAACAGTACTTACCAGGGCCTGCAGCATGCCATTCATAACAACAGTCCCCTCCATACTATGATAGGAGGATTTAGATAACATTGAAAGTGCCCAGTCTAAGAAGTCTTCCATTCTCTTCTGTCTGACATCAGGGCGAACAATAAATCTGTCATGGGAGGAAAAAAAAACAGAAAAACCACTTCAGTTACTATCTTTGCCAGTGTAAAAACTATTTTTCCTGCTGTCCAAATTGATGGCAGTTTATAAATACAATTTTCCAATGGACATTTTCCTAAATTGCTCAGGGGAATAACATTCCAAATCATTACATTTGGTCCTTCTGTTCCTGAGGGAGGCTCTGATCCAGAATTTCCACTGGTATCAACTTGTAAACTAGAATCTTAAAGATTTCCCATCTTAGTTGCAAAGCAACAAACATCCTAGTTCCAAAATAAAAATTATTTCCATTAAAATTAGTGAAAAGCTAGAGTGAACACAAGGACTCTCCACTATTCTCATCACGAACAGATGGAATATTGGTGTAAATCAACAACAGGTCCACATGGTACTCATTATCAGCAAAACCAGGTTAACCATCAGTGCATTATCTATTTGTTCAGATACATGATAAGGTCAAACATCTAATATTTAACATGCTGAATGGGTCAAGAAATGCACTCTTACGGAGGACCAGAGAAACTACTTCTCTAAACTTATAAACTCATCCATAATCAGGACCAGCCAGGCCACAGTTAGGGCATCTACTTCAGTCACCATATTTAGTCACTGTGCACATAAAAGTAACGTTTCTGGTCCAGCAGTTTCAGGCTAAATTAATGAACTTTCTCCTAAACTGCAAACTAAGGAAAGGTACAAGGAAAAGCCCACACAGTAGAACTCTCAGTGTTTAAAGCAGAACACATACAGAGTCTACAGCTGGTTAACTTATACACCTAGAGATTAAATGGGAACTGCATCAAGAGCCACTAAATCAAGAACACAAAGAGCACAAACACTGAAAAGACATGATCATTTGAACTGTCTTCAAAGTCAGCATCCACCATGTTCAGCAGAACAAGGAGGATTTGCAAGAGGCATTAGTTGAGGGGATTTGTTTTTTGTTTTACAATAGTGCACCAAGGATGAAGCCTTCTTTTCTACAATGGCAGAGGTAACAGAACAAACCAGCAAAGTAGATGAACTGGTTCCCAGACCCTTTCTCAGCCTAAAGGAGTTTAAATCTTAATTGCTCAAAGGAGTGCCCTAACCTCCAGACTAGAAGCAGGACAGGATATGCCTCATCTCCTCTGACTGCAGCCAGGTCACTGAGCAGACAGGAGAGAGAACTCATGGAACAAACTCCAGCTCCTCTGCCCTATGAAAAGGGAATTACTGAAAAATGGGAAGACTTGGATTTTTATGTTTATGAATTTTACTAGAAACGTATAAATCCTAAAGCAGGAACTAGTACTCAGATTTCCCCTACTCTCCTTCCCCGTCTCTAGGAAGTCTCCTACTTGGCAGGTTACAAAGTTAAAATCCAGTACTTATCTCCCCATGCACCCAAGAGCTCTTGCATTCCTGTCTACCTAACTGCTTCATCTTCTTGAAGTGAAACTGTTATCTCAGAATATCTGTGCCCCCCTCATTAGAAGATTGCTTTTGGTTGTGAAAGTAGTGAATGTAAGCGCACCAAAAGGCCCTGGACCCAGGTCTTCTAATTCCTAGAGAAGTATTTTAATCACCACAGTATTTAAAATCGGTGTTTTCATAATAAACTAATATTATAACTACATTAAACAGTCATTCTGCTTCCATTATTGTCTTACACATCTTGATCCAGGTAGCACTAAACATATTTTCAATGTTGTTTAATGTATTCTATCACTTTATTTGTTATGAGAAAACACAAGACAACTGCTAATGAAATGCCTGTGTAGTAATAAACAATTATTTATTACAGAATATCCTGATGATTCATGCATTCACTTCAATATTGCTATGAAATATTTGAGAATAAGTTAAAAAGAAAAGTACAAAACAGTCACCAGAATGTTATCGTCTCAGGCCAAGTCTTCCTCAATTTTCTGCTTGACACAAAAGAAAGTGACTGTTTTGTCAGGGGATTCACAACTGGAGCATTGTAATCAATAAATACTGCTTTTTAAAGAATTTTGGGTCCTGTGACTGAAACTCCAAATAAATTCAGAATAAAGTAAGCATAAGGACAGCTGTTTCCTGAAAGGACAGTTAGACCCTGCTCTACTAAAGGTTATACGTAACAACTATTCTGATCCAATTAAGCCTTAAACATTCTGTGCATCTTTCAGTGCAGAGAAAAATGATAACACTGATTTTATTTTTCAGAGTAATTACACTCATCCAGCATAATTATTTCATTTTGTTCATCCCCAGAGCCTCTGCTCCTGTAGCTGTCCTGGCAAAACTATGTTGGCAGAGCCCCCTAGCGTGTATTAGAACACATGCCAGCATGAGGACAGCCGTCCTTGCTTAGTAAAGGAAGAAAACAGAAAAACAGAAAAAAAGTCACAAACTAAGCTGACTCAAGCTCTCACTCATTAAAATATATTAGAAAAAGACATGCACTGTGATAAACACAGTAAAAAAGATATGTATGTACTGGTATAGTTTACATTCTATGCAATTTATTTTCATACGTACATCGAATAGAACCAATCTTCACTAATGTACTGCAGAAGGAAAGAAGAGAATTTCATTATCTCAGGTTTATAAACAACCCTACCAGAGATGCAGAGATTGAAGAGATGTAAAAAAGTCAGAAAAACTGCATCTCTTTCACAAATGGTTTGCTGCCTAAACACCAATCCTTGCCAAACAATTGGATTTCGGAAGTCCCATTATGCTCTGTTTTATTTAACAAATGGACAACAAACCTATGAAAATCACAGTAGTGTTTTCTGGACAAGAAAATGAAGAGACAGTAGGGATATTAAGAAAAAAATCGAGTAAACATCCAGCCCATAACACAGCATTTGCCTACGATGCAAAACACTGCAAAACTAAGCAGCAACACTGTAATTTCATCACTTTCAAACTCTGTAGCAATTTGAAGAAAATTCCATCAGCCCCAAGGAACTTCAAGTATTGCTTGTGATGGACAGCTGTTCCTCTAGCACAGAAACATTTCCAGTAATAATAAACAGGCTATTGGATATGATTCAAGCAGGTTCAACATCCCATATACAGCTGACAACTTCCAGTCCTCCCAACACTATCATTACTGCTATGTCAGACTCAAAAATGACACAAGAAAAGGGAGCTAGCCTTTTCCCTTTCTATCAAGCACAATATGGACTTACTTTGAAACCAGCACAGCAGCCGCATCTCGAGCCTTATCACTGACAACCAAGTAACACTAAAGACAAAAGAAAACTCCTTGTAAAAGAATTTAAATGTAGATTTAATAACACAGCTACCTAACAACTTTACACATTAGGTTTTAATATTTATGTACAGACATTGTACTGAGTTTAAGACAGTAAAAACAAAAAAATAAATTTTTCATTTAACAAACAGCATCACATCCAGTTTTTTTCAAAACAAGTTTATCTTTACTGAAGCCCTACATTGCTATCACGTTTGTGCCACTACATTTCTGCAAGTGATGAGCCACTTAAGTACTGCAAGTGCTAAAAAGCACAAGCTGTTCAGGTGTTTGTGGAAAAGGGGGCATTCATTTTATCTTAAAGAGATGACACATCAGCCACTTCAAGCTTACATCAAGTATAATTTTATTACTTTTGCAGAAAACTCTTCAGGCAGTCATAGCTTCTTCATATGTTACTCATGCTGACCAAAGAATAAATTTCTATATAAATTATCAGACTTGGTTCTCAGAAAACTTAGCTGATATTTTTAAACTCTAAAAGCTGTTAACAAGGTCAAAAGCATACACTTCTATCAGAAACCCTATCTATCATAACTCTTCGAAGAAAAAAAAAGCTATCATTCTCACTGGACACTGAAGAAGTGCATATTAAAGATTCCAAAGCTGTAATTTCTTAAAGCAGACCTGAATTTGTTATATATTGAAAAAAATAAGCCAAAACAAAATGTCACACGTTTGAGCATGTTACATGATGTACTACACTTACTTTAGCTATTTCAAGTATGCGATCCATTGTTGGCACACGAGCATGACCTTCTTCAGAAAGAATATTTCCGTCAAACCGAGCCAGATCAAAAGGAGTCAAGCATATCATGGAGAGCCATAATAAAAGCATGTAACGAGTTTCCCAAGTCTGGAAAAGAACAGTCAAACAAAATCCGTGCTTGGTTTTTTGGAAGGTATTCCAACACAGTCCTTAGAGCAAAAGATCTACTAACTCCCAAAGAGCTTTCAAACTAAGAAGAAGTAACATTGCATCTGAAGGTTCTAATGTTCTGAAATACCAACTGAGCAGAATTACAAGAGATCTCAAGATGGAAAACCAGGAATGTTAACAGATCCTCTCCTCCAAAGTCTAGACATGTTACATCTTTCCCAAAGGGAAACTGTATTTACCTATTTTCCTGTTTTCTCCTTCCCTCAGCCCATTTGTGCTTTTGGTCCTGTCACACAGGAAAAAAACAAAATGCAAACAAACAAAAATCCACCATAAACTAACAGGGATAGTGACTCACAATCTGGAGGAAGGGAAAGGTGAAGAAGAAAATGTCTGTTCTGAGACAAACACAAAAGAAAAAGACCTAGAGAGAAATACAGTGTTCTTCCTTATTTTTCTGCAGTGTGTGGCGACAGGACAAGGGGAAATGGCCACAAATTGAAGCATAGGCAGCTCTGCACAAATGTGTGTGGGAATTTCTTCACAGTGCAGTGACGGAGCAGTGGAACAGGTTGCACAGAGAGGTGGTGGGGGCTCCTTCCCTGGAGATCTTCAGGACCCACCTGGATGCCTACCTGTGCAACCCGGGCTGGGAGCTGCTTTGGAAGGGGGGGGTTGGACTCGATGCTCTCTGCAAGGTCCCTTCCAACCCCTACAACTCTGTGATTCTGTGATTTTTTACATATTCTTTTCAGGCTGCATGAAACAACTTGAGATGTTTGGAGAGTCAAATAGACAAAAAGCAATTTCTGTAGAGCCTCTATAGTAAGGTTTCATAATAAAAATTAATATAAACTATGAACGCATAACAACTATGAAAATATGAAAAATGATTAGCTTTGTGACAACTGCTATTTAAGAAATAAAATCTGCGTAACTATATCAACATCAACAGTATCACTGACAGAAGCAATTTATTAAAAATCTACTTGAATTCAGAGCAGCAGTAAAATTATGGTCTTCATATCCACAGCTCTGGGTATCTTCATAGGCCCTTTGCAATCGTACTTTTTTCCTCATTCAAAAAATATAACAATATGAACTACAGTACTTCAACTTTCAGAAGTTATTTGCTTATATAATGTTTCAGTCAATACTTATTCAAAACAACCCCAGCTACACTACATTCTGATGATACCTTGACTTTTTCATTGTCTAGCTGCTAAGTTAATGCTGTACAGAGTATACCACAACTTTACACACTGGTTGTTTTTTTTTTTTTGAGAAATTTTCTACATTGTTCCATTGTTCCTCATTTTTTTTTTTTGTGCTGGGAGACAGGAAAGTATGGCAGATTCTTACCTCACAGTCTTTCGGATCCTGATCTACAATCATATTCAAAACAGGCTGTAGATCAGTGACTTCATGAGGAAACTGTCTGATGAAATGTTTGTATCCTCTCACCTGCAACACAAAGTTTCAAATTCTATTAAGCCATCAGTCATCATGAAGTACTGAAGAAAAAGAAATGGCCCACTGAGCAGCTACTATACAATCCTTGTGGAATAAGAACAGTAAGGATAAGAATTAACCTCGAGAATTTGCATTTTTACAAACTTAATGAGAATTAATGAAAAGATACTTCTTTATAACAAAGGACCTCCAAAGACTGTCTAGTTCACTTCCTTTGCACATGCAAGGTCACAGAACCATAGAGATTGGAAGGGACCTCTAGAGATCCCCTAGTCCAATCCCCATGTAAAAACAGGTTCCCTTCAGTAGGTTACACAGGAAAGCATCCATGTTCTGAATATCTCCAGAGGATGAGAGCCCACAGACTCTCCGGGCAGCCTATTCCAGTGTTCTGCAACCCTCAAAGGAAAGAAATTTCTCCTCATGTTTGTAGCACATTATCCAGGACAACAACTGTTCAGGAGGGTTTGGAGTACCTCCAGGGATGGAGACTCCACAATCTCTTAGAACAATCAATTCCATTGTTCAGTCCTTACTGTAAAAAGCATGGCATAGAATTTCGAATGGGAATTCCACAATCTGAATCTCCACCATGCATTACTTTTCTTTTTAACATAATGACTCAGTATCTCACAGTCTGCATTTTTAATGCATTCTGACCTTGCTTTTTACTATTCTATATCAATAAATAGGATTAAATATCATGAAAATAATGCTTTACTTTCTCCCCCCCAAAAAAAATACCCTAATCTTTCAGACTACAATTTAAAATGTTTTACTACATTATTCAGACAATAATTACTTTTATTCTATTTTTGAACTGCCATGTTTTCAAGTTACTTAAACAGTAAAGAAAGATAATGGAAATCTATGTACTTTCAGTTACAGAAATTTTAATTTGGGTTTTTGTACCTTTGTAATGATGTAAAGAAATTTAAAAGCCAAGTGAAAAAGCACAGGAGAAGATCCACTGTCTCGTATTATATCCAGCAACATATTCATCATCCAGTCTAATAAAAGGAAAGGAGAAAAAGTGAGAACCCATACAGTTTGATGGCAGTTTCTAATACTTCTAAGAGTTGGGAGAGAGATACAGTCATACAGTATATCTAACATTAACCACAGCAATCTCGCAATGCACGTATGAACTTTCTAGTTTAAGAGATTTTCAAGTACATGCACAAAAACCACTGTTTAAAAGAAGACATTCCTACCTAAGTGGCGATCCAGTAAGCGAGGCTGCTCCTGGTACTTGTCCATTATAACTGAAAAGGAATTGGAATCTGTGATTAACAACTGAAATTAAAGGCCCTTAAATTAAATTAAAGGCCCACACTCCTGGTTCTTGACAGCTTCAGTTTAAGATTTCAATATCCTCAAGCTAACTGTTGCCACATCTTTAAATGAGGTCAAAGAGCAAGAAGACAAAAGAGAAATTAGTGTAAAAATACAAGTTCTCTGTAGCAACATCATTTACCTACACTGACTCAAAAACTCTCTTAATAGGAGTCTCCCAAATTACTGTTAGATAAAAGTTATACTTCAGAAAGAGATCGTTAAACATCAATACTGCCTGATGATTGCCTATGTCATTTTAGGTATTTGGTCAGAAAACTGCTTTTTAATTAGAAATCTTAAGTCTTTCATTTACCTGTGTTTGTTTCTCAAACAGTTTTGCTCGTTGTCCATTTCTCCTTATAGATTCATAGATACATTAGGTTGGAAAGGACCTACAAGATCATCTAGTCCAACCATCCTCCTATCACCATCCCTACCCACTAAGCTACTAAATCAAATCCCTTAGCACCTGATGTAAACGCTTCTTGAACAGCGCTAGGGATGGTGCCTCAACCACCTCCCTAGGCAGGCCATTCCAGTGCCCGACCACTCTTTCAGAGAAAAAATGTTTCCTCAAATCTAATCTAAATCTTCCCTGGCACAACTTGTGGCCATTCCCTCTTTTCCTGTCACTTCTGGGAGAAGAGGCCGACCAACCCTCCTCACCACAACCCCCCTTCAGGAAGTGATAGAGTGTGATAAGGTCTCCTCTGAGCCTCCTTTTCTCCAGACTAAACAATCCCAGCTCCCTCAGCCGCTCCTCATAAGACTTGTGCTCCAGACCCCTCACCAGTTTTGTTGCCCTTCTCTGAACACGCTCCAGGGCCTCAATGTCTTTCTTGTAGTGAGGGGCCCAAAACTGAACCCAGAGCTGAGTACAGGGGGATGATCACCTCCCTGCTCCTGCTGGCCACACTATTTCTAATACAGGCCAGGATGCCGTTGGCCTTCTTGGCCACCTGGGCACACTGCCGGCTCATGTTAAGCCGAGCATCAACCAACACCCCCAGGTCCTTTTCCTCTATGCAGTCTTCAAGCCATTCTGCCCCAAGCCTATAGAATTGCATGGGGTTATTGTGGCCAAAGTGCAGGACCCGGCACTTGGCCTTATTGAACCTCATCCCATTGATCTCAGCCCAGCTATTCAGCCTACCTAAATCCCTCTGAAGGGCCTCCCTACCCTCAGGCAGATCGACACATCCTCCCAGCTTGGTGTCATCTGCAAACTTACTGAGGGTACACTCAATCCCCTCGTCTGGGTCATCAATAAAGATATTAAACAAGATGGGCCCCAATACCAATCCTTGGGGGACACCACTCGTAATGGGACGCCAGCTGGACTTAACTCCATCAACCACTACCCAGTGGGCACGGCCCTCTAGCCAGTTCTCCATCTGTGTACAAATAACAGAGTCATGGAATACAAGAAATTCTATCAACGCTCAAAGCAATAGCCTGAAGCGTAAGTGGAATTTAACTACAATTCACTATTCAATCAAACTGTTTTCCCAGATCAGAGCATGGTAATACAAAATAAAACCCCAAATAAAAACACTGAACTGCAAAAAATAAAAATAAAATAAAGAATTATTCTAGCACTATTATGAAAAATCAACTTCCAAAATTTTCCTACAAAATCGTTGCTGCAAATCAAATTACCTAAATCCAGGCTTCTGTATCAACAGTTCACAAAAAAGCATCACGTGTTTTTGTGAACACGTTGGAGACCTGTGTCAAAGTCCTCTGTAACAGACTATTACTGCATGGCCTGGATATAGATTAAGATATTCCCTAACCTTCAAATCTGTAAGTCACTCATTTACCCTGCCACCACACTTGGGATATCTGCCTGTGAAAGGTCACACGACAATCTGCAGCGCTAGTATTAGAACTATGTTTTGAAGGTGTACAGTGCCTGCCTGTTTCAATGGTTTGTTCTAAGCAATATGTTCCTCTATGAGGCAGCTACATTCCCCTGCTTCAACTGACACGTTCCCAAGAAGCACAGAAGTCAGTCTTGCAGTGGGTAGGAATGCAATTTTTCTTGTAAGAACTTCTTATAAGGGTGAAGATGCACACAGGAAGACCACAGATACAGCCCAAATAAGCAGAGCTTCTGATGTGCAAGCGAGGCACAGCAGCATGATCAGCTGGAAGAGATGACAGCTTTTCAGCAGTGGATGACTTCCAGTATATGCTCTCCTACCCCACCACTGCCATTTCACCCGTGACACTGAATTTTCAGAACACACATGTTCTTACTGCTGCTTTCTGAGCAGTTACATTTGTCATCGACCTCCTCAGTCAGACCGCTGTCAGTTCATTCAATAGAGCAACTTCTGCTGGATCAAGATTTCTGAACCTGGGGTCTTCTGGTTTATCATCAGCCTACCTAGTTCTGCCAAAAGTACAGACAAGGAAGCAGGATTTCGTGCATCAGTTTCAGCAACTTCATCATCTCTCCAAATACATGACACTGACGCACTTCATTTGATTTTGGATGTGCAAAACTTTTAAGTTTTCCAAGTTGCCCGGTCGGGACATCGCATGAAATAGAAAGGTGGGCATTCGAGAAGCTCCCTGCGCCGGGCACCGCGGAGCTTACCCCGCGGCTGCACTGGAAGCGGTGTGGAAGCAGAAGCGCTTCCCTCGCCCAGCACAGCACAGCGGCTCCTCCTCGCAGCAGTCACAGCACCGGCGCAGGGTCGGCCGCCATCACCCGCAGTTACAGATAAAAATAAAAAAAATAAAAAAGACTGAAAGCATCAGCGCCTCACCGATGAATTTCTCCACCGCCACCTCCCGGGCCACCGGGTCCTCGTACAAGCTTCTCAGGCTCTCGAACAGCGCCTGCACCTCCTGACTCTCGGTGAAGCTCTGGAAGATGTTTCCCCGGGAGATGACGTCCCCCTCCGGGCTCCCGCTCTCCTCCGGCGCGGCGCCATCCTCCTCTCCCACAGCCATGGCCCCTCACGCGCGGCTCCCACACAGCGCGACGCTCGGAGATGGCGACACTTCCGGGACCTCGAGCCGCTCCCCTCCCTCCCGCCCCCCGGGTTACCCGGGCAACGGGCGCGGAGCTCTCAGAGCCGGCCCCTCCTCCTACGGAGCGCCACGCGGGGCCGAGCAACGCAGGGACAGCCCCACCCGTGCTCGGGGCCGTGTTGTACCCCTCAGAGCACCGCATCCCCCACGCAGCTCCTCTTTAGCACGCGGCCTCTCCTCTCCGGGCACACCGAAGTCAGAACCCAAAGCATCACTGAGTAACGCACATCGCGTTATCCTTCTGCTTCACCGCGCAGCACAGGGCCCACAGGTGCGTGGGGGAGGTGGGGCAGCCCCAGAGGTGCTCATTCATTGCCTATCGGCTGCAAAAGAAAACTCAGGCCACGCAGCACAGGACAGGTGGTTTTCTCTTTCCCAGGTTCTGAAAACTCCAACTGTACTCAAAATCCATCTTCAGGATCATGTTTATTAACACAAAACACAACCACAGAAGGCAGGTACACCAAGCACTTAGTTTCCACAGCATGGTATTTTATTGGACAACAACAAATCTTAAGCTCATGTGTATTTTCAATGCAACAGCTGAATCACAAACAGGAATAAATGCTAGTACTCAGCTCCTCATTGTTTTGTCAGACCGGGGTCCTCCAGCTCTCAGCTACAACTCTATTCTCACTCTGTTTTTCCACTTTTCCACTGTATCAAGTGTTATACCCCCACTGCCTGTAGCCCAAGATCTAATAATAATAATTTTAAAAACCTACACAATTGTTATATTTAGAGAATTAAATTATTCTTTTAATAGTATCAATTACAAAAATCTAAGAAATCTTTATGGCACATCCACTAAAAACTTGAATGAAGTCATTTGATATTTCTGAATACAATATTTTGGGCATTAGTCACTACAACCGTCTGACTCCTGAAATTATAAGTTCTATCATTCTCATTTCCTGATTCACTTAAGGCATATGTTGGACCATACTTATTTTTTTTCTACTTGAAATTAAAAAAAAAAATGTTGTCAGTGTACCCTGGCTCATACTGTATGCCAGTGTTTTCCTTGCAGTTTCCTTCCCACATCCTCACTGCCTATTTTCTATAAAAATAGAACATTAGGAGTACTACAAAAGATAAAGCCCTCCAGTCTGACACCACTCCTTCAGTAAAACAGCAGTGACAGAACAGACTAGCTTTGCTTACTGTACATTATCTTCTAGACTTGAAATACATCAGGCACCAACCAACACAGCAAAATTGATACTTGTTATGCAAACATGTATCCCTCCTACTGTTTGCTATGTTTTCACAGTTATTTAAATCTTACTATCAGAGCATGACACATGCTCAAACTTGAGGTAACAAACTGTTTTCTGACCATATCATTAATTACCAAGGAACTACAGCAACATCACTTAAGAAAAACTACTCAACTGAATTTCTCAGGGAAACACATACACACAAAAAAAATTACATTAAATTAAAATAAATATTAGGAATGCTAGCATCAGTTGCAGTCCAAAGGGCTCTGTCTATCTTTAAATCAAAAGGAGAATGTTTTCACATTCTTCAAATAACTCAGATTTTGGATCATAACCCTTACACAGGAAAGAAATAAAGGCAAACATAAGTGGGTAAATAGATATAAAACTAAGGGGGGGGGGAGCTAAGAAACCAACGATTACCTCCAGCACCACAGTCCCACAACAGAAACTCTCAGTAATGAGCTGCTGAGACACCAACAGAAGTGGCAAGTTTCAAATGGTGGAAATGAAGCAGCTAGGAAGTGAAAGTCTCTACAGAATGAGGTTAGGTTGACTGTAATGCTACTCCCCAACCTAGTGGGGTCTTCGTAAACAATGCAGTCCTTTTCATCATATGAATCTGTGCTGGTAAACTACTGTGTAAGTTAAAAATTAGGCAATCACTTTTAACATTTAGTGAGGCTCAAAAGTATACCAAGCCTTGTCACATGTCTTATCATCAGCAATGATTCCTAGTTTGTGTTACGTCTGATAAGAAGAGGCTGCAAGTTACTTAGAGACTAAGTAATTTCTCAAACCTGTCTGGTTACTTTAAAAGCTTTCTCATTACATTTATCGTAGATCCTCTGTACCCTGTCCCAAAATGGTTCCAGTGATTTATGTAATTAAAGAGCTGATACAATTTATTTCGTTTCTCAAATCCTGGAGCTTTGGGTATTTTACTGTGATAGGCAGAGAAAAATGAGCTGCTAAACCCACCAAACATTCCAGCAATGGCCAGTTCAAACTCTGAGTGGCCATAAAAGGAAGCAGGGTCAAAGATAATCGGCCCGGAGTCATCCTCAGCCACATTTCCTGCCCACAGGTCCCCATGCAGGAGAGCAGGAACAATCTCCACATCAGAAAACATTTCAGGAATCTTTACCTAAACGATATGAACAAAAGTGTAAAAATTAAAGAGCTTTAAAGAGAATACTAAATAAAGTACAATAACAAATAAAACACTGGGCTGCTCAAATAGTACCTGTTTTCAGTCCTTATTACGCAATTTTGAAGTTGATGGCTTATAAGCATAAACCTAAACTGTAAACCAGTATATGTGTTTTTGTGTTTTGACTACTGTTGACAGAGCTTAGCAACTCAATTAATTCTAGTATTAACATCTATAATTATGTATTGTTTCTAAACATTAATAGTACAGGTGGTCACAAGAAATATAAAATAAAAGGTTTCAGTGGCAAAAGGGCCACAGTAGATATATGGAAACTATTTGTGCTGTGGAGCTTGAAGAGGAATACTTTCCTGGTTCTTTCTTAAGTGTACAGAGTGTGATTGAAACAGTCTCAGTTGTGAGCATGGATCAATTAAAAATTCTTCCTGGGTAGCAGAACCTTATGCAGTTTGCAGCACCAAGTTCTTAGGCAGGATTTAACACATTACTATTAGCTATATTCCAAGAAGGACACATCGGTGCTGACTTGCAGGTTTATTTTCACTATTAAAAAAAAAAAATGGGAGGAGTAACATGAATTCCTTCAGTTGACTGTGTTGTTGGACCATCCATGAAGCTAATCCAGTTACAGTTGTTCACAAAAAGCTGTATAAACCAGTTATAACACATTTAAAATTCCACTGATACATATTTTCTAACATTAAAAAAAAACCCACACATTTAAGATTCAGTTCACACCTTCAGCTGTGACCAAAGTTCTCTTGCTTCTCTGTCTCCATAATCTTTTTCAATCAAATCCAGCTGAGCTTGGAGTCTGTGACGAATGAAGAAAGAAGGCCAATCACTCTGCCATTCATTCACCTGGAAAACACGATGCAGACACTTAGAACTATTTTCACATATTCACAGCCAGTATAAATAATGCCTATCAAGTTGAGATCTTTGATAGTGACACAATGTCAGTATTAGACATGCTGATTAGAATTCTATCAGACATCCATTTCAGTTGCTCAGTTTGAAGTGCTGCTTTCTGCCATCCCCAAGTGAATCTGTCTTTAAAATGAGGTGTAAGTTCAGGTTCTGCCTATTTTCATTCATTGACATTTTCTTAACATGTTTTGAAGGTATAGTTTCTGATGACCCCATTTTAGATGCTCCATATTATATACCAAAGCCTTCTGGAAATGCAAAAGGATTAGTTAATTTTACTAGGCAACATGTTCCTAATTTGGTATGAAGCTGTACTTAATAAGGTCTTCCAAATAATGGCATGCTGATTCAGTTAATTAGCAGGATGAAACTCTGTCACACACAGTGAGCAAATGACTGATTTAGCTCAGAGATAGTTCCAATGTCTTATGTGGTAAATGTTCTTAGGGGGCTTTATCATTTGAGATCTACATAGTAGGAGTTTATAAAACCCAAAACAAAGACACAGTTGGGGAAGAGATGCTTATTTGATTAAGTAACACAAGGCTAAAGAACCACCAAGTAACTTCAGATTCTTATTCAATCCACTCTGTTTAAACATACTGAAGAGCCATCGTATTCTCTTTACCATTAGGTCAGAATGAAGCTGTGAAAGCAAAACAGTTATCTAAAGCTGAAGGCCAATGAAACAGTCCTTTATATAAGGAGTTCACATAACTGTGAGTATGTCAGCTTCACAAATGGGCAACGTACCTGTGGTATATAGCCACAGCATGTGGCCTTATGGAATCCAAACTTATCCACATACTGAAATTCAGAGTAACTGGCTCCTTTACCTAAGAAACATAACAAACACCAGGAACTTCGAGATTTTTATATAGTAAGGTTTGCAAACACAGAACTATGTTACAGAGAATAGGTATAAAAATAAAGCATTGGCAAATATAAGTTACAGTTATTTCACTGTCTTCATGTTCTCTAAAAATGGGAAGAACATAAAAAGCATGTAAAAATTAAAGAGCTTTAAACAATAAACTAAATAAAGTACAGTAGTGAATGAGACTAAGCACCCCCAACACTACCTATTTTCAATCTTCATGAAGTAATTTTGAAATTGATTGCATAAACCTAAACTGCAAACCATAATAAGTATTCTTGATTATTCTTGACAGAGATTAGCAACTCAGGAGTGTCCTAGTATTGACTGCAGCTAGTATAACAACACACTACTATACCACAGCCAAATGAATTACTTTTCTTTTAGTACACAAAATCTATACTCTACCGATTGTATTTCCTTCCTTTCTCAATTTCTCTCCAAGTTTCTGATTATAAAGATGAAGATCTGCTATCTGCTCTCCAAGTTTTGAAGAGTATCTGTAGGATCAAAGAACAAAACAAAACAAACTAAACAAATGAACAAAACATTACAGGGTAAAAAATCTCAATTCATTATGACCAATTGTAAGGTTTTATATTTACCAGAAATAATGAACTTCACAAGTACATAATAGGGTTCAAATAGCTAGACAATGCCTCTGATTAGGTAGTAAATAAGAACATGAAGTCATTGTGAAAAAAGAAAAAACACCTACAAGGTTGCATACATAGACACAGAAAGAAACATATGCTGTATCTCTAAGAGAGCAGTGAGGCTCTTCACAGGAAGCTTTCTGACCAAATGCTGTGAGTTTAACCCACTAGGCAGCTAAGCACCACAGTCTTCACTCACTCTCCCCCCAGTGAGTTAGGAAGAACATCAGGAAAAAACGAAACAACAACAAAAACTCATAATTTGAAATAAAGGACAGAACTAAGGAAAAAAA
This sequence comes from Odontophorus gujanensis, assembly GCA_013399175.1. Classification (NCBI taxonomy): domain Eukaryota; kingdom Metazoa; phylum Chordata; class Aves; order Galliformes; family Odontophoridae; genus Odontophorus; species Odontophorus gujanensis. Next base: position 633,215 of record VXAB01002085.1, read on the forward strand.
TACTAATGTTTATAAAAATGTATGAAAGAGTTGATGCACAACATCACTGTTGTATGCAACATAATGCATATAACAAACCCACCCAGACCCTGAGCAGTGCCTCCCACCCCAGCCAACTCCCCCACTGTTACTGTTTAGCTTCTTGTGTAACCCAGTCTCCTTTCTGCAGTGCAGTGTGAGACGCTGAAAAAGTCCTTGACTTAATGTAAGCGCTGCTGTGCAACAACAGCATTATCAACATCATTCTCATCCAAAACACAGCAGCGTACCAGGAGCAAAGTTAATTCACTCCCAGCTGCAAACAGGACAGAAAATGCAAGATATAAGAAAATATCCCAGAAAAGAAAAAGATGTACAGACATACTTGTTGAGGTGCTTCATCTTTAGGTACTCCATGACAAACATTGCTCCTCCTCCAGGTAGGTCAATTACTTTAATAGGCTGAGGCACTCTCACAATATTGGTTTTCTGAATTGCTTCTAAACTTGCCATTTCCCCCTCAAACATTTTTCTAGCCTGTCAAGAAATAAGAACAACCTCCAGCTAAAATAGAGATGTTCGCAACAAGTATTTTAGAAAAACAAAGTACTGTCTATAAATTTACAACAATTTAGTTTATCTTGATAAAAGAATGTAGCCTTCAGTCCAGTACCTTATTTTATTATCTTCATTAATTTTTGCCAAATTGTCCCAGGGTAGTAGGATATGTAGTATTTCACCCTGAACTCCCAGTTGTTTATGGAGGTAAACTACTCAGACATAACAGTATCTTTAAGGATAAAACCCAAGACATTCTCCTTCAAAACCAGCTGGCCACTACTCAGTGAAGTAAAAGACCGAATCCTTAAACTGGTTCCCTTTTCCATACAGGTCAGTGGCCACCAGATATACAGAGGTACAGAGTCTAACCCCCCTACTCTGCATTTCTGAAGGGAAAATGGTTTTTTTCACAGCAGTTTTAAGGTGCTTTTAGATAACTGACAAAGCAAGTTTCTTCTGCACTGCACGACAAACAAACAATTGAGTACTTTATTCATTTAGTAATAGAATAGCCAAGAGCTTGGCCTGAAAATTTGCAAGAATCTTATTGTAAAAAACCCAACAACAAAGTGTGAAACCTCTACAGCTTAAACAAACCAAATCAACCAAGCAAAAAACCACAAGTTCTAGTACTAACATTCTTTGTTCCATTCTTTGTTCCCTCCCTTCCCACTGAAACATGAAAAGGAATGCAGTGAATGCAAATTCAGCTGTAGCCTTTTCCAAACTAACTGCTACAATAAGAGCTTTGTACTCAGCCCCTTGTTTACATGTAGTAATGAGGATTCCTGTTGCTGATGATTATTGTAATGCATTATATCTCGTTTTGCATTAATTAGACCCAATATGTTAACAATTGATGTAAAGTAAACTACAGCTTTTAAAATAAAACTGAAACGAAAGCTGGAATCAGCCTGAAAATGCAGGACTATAAATTAATCATCAATCATCTGCTTTTACAAGAAAAAATGCTCTCTACATACAATAACATTAATAGTTAAATATCTGCTAGCATTAACCTGAGGCTTGTGGTTGATTTTAACAAATACTCGTCCACTGTCTGTTTCATAAGCTTGGCTTTGGCTAATATATCCTCCTCCCGAGCTCCCAAAGGCCTTCAGAACTGAAGTTTTCAATTCAGTTTTCAGGATCTTCTCCATGGTAATTCCCAAGCTTCTGCAACTGCCTCCTGTGAAATCCAGTGCAAAACAAGATTAAAGGTTTGGGTCCTTCTTTCACTGTCACGCTGCTATGAGGTAGGAAGGGCTGTCCAATTAAAGAAAAAAAAAAAGCAGCCAAAAAAATAACAAGTTAATCCAGAGATAATGTTTCAAAGTGCCTTGCTTCCCATCGACAAGCATAGAAGAAAAAAATATTAATAGAATAAAATTGAGAGGTGTGTCCTGGGTCCTTTCTCAACAGCGCTGAGAGCTGCTGGTATTTGTAGTTTGAACCCGTTTTTCTTTTTTAAGCCCTGCGTTTGTTTTGGAAGAAGAGTAATTCTTAAACGAATCCACTAGAGGGAGTTTAAATGCAACACTGCAAACTGCACTCATCCATTGCACTGCTGTGGTTTTTAAGGACACGAGTAACAAATTTTTAGTCCGCTGTTAAATCATGCTGCTGACTGCAAGTCAGCCAACACAAACACAGAAGTATTTCATTTTCTCTCTGCTTTGCATGGAATGGAGTTCTGCTGTCATTGCTGAGATCTGTCCCAGGACATAATCCTGCAAGAAACAAGAGCTTTTTATTGTCTGAAAGTACCTTCAGTTCAGAAAAATAGCAAGGTGCTTGTGGCTGGATGTTATGAAGTGAAAACTCAGAGTAAAAGTATAAAACTGCTAATAAATAAACTGGGAACATTAGTGTTCCTTTGTGCTTCTCCTGTTTTAATGTGACTTTTTAGGAAATAATTTCACCTTTTTATCTTATTTCATAACCTGTAATAGACAGAAAGAAGAGCCCTAGGGTACCACTCAACTTAATCCTTTAATACTCTAAGTTCACAGATGCTCTCAGTTATAAAGCACACTACTCTCATAACACAGACCCTATGTGTTCAAATAATAAATGGAATAATACACCATAGATTTCTCTCCTACAAACTCCAGCAAAGATGTCAATAGTCATTTATTACAACACTTCTTTCAGCATTCTAGCATTTTACTTTTGTTTAAACCAGGAATAGGATTGTGTTAATCCAAATATATCACTTCACTTATATAGTAGCCAAAAGAAAGACTTCAGTTTGCTTCAACTCTTCATCAATATTTAACCAGAAACGTGCACATTGAGTGCCCTGGTTTCTTAACACTTATGTTCAGACAGACAAGCAGCCTCAGACATCATTTCAAGCACAAAACAGAACGATCTGTAAGCATCCCAGATGGCCTTGAAGTGTTCTAGAACACCCATTAGTACACAACTGCAGCCTCCACATATGGTCACTTCAGCACCAAGGTCAAGTCCCAAGAGTGCTCCAGCTTCCTGGTCTTTACTTGTCCTCGAGTGACGCTGTAGTGGAGGTAGCAATTGTTTGTTTTCCCTGCTCTTTTCTTTTTTTGTTCATTACTACATTTAGCATCTGTTTTTAGATACTTTAGAACATACAGAAGACAGATATTTCAATGAACATGAAGAACTTTTTTTCTCATGTGGGAGAAAATCAGTTGAAAATGAATGAAAATAAAAAAGATGCAATATAAAGAAGTCTAAGCAAAAAAAAAAAAAGATTTAATCATAAAGACATTTACCTTCTTTTGACAGACATTATCACTGCTCAATTAAGAGCTATCCAAGGACAAGTAATTCAGAGCTCCTTTAATAGCACAGATCTGATCTTCAGTGTAATAGCACAGGGTGTAGCTCAGTACAAAATACCTCGGGAAATTTCAGTTTATTTCTTGAGATTTCATTAAGGAGTGGATTAAAATTAAATTAAGCAGCAGCTATCTTGTTTCTGGTGTGCTTTAATTACCAGTTATTTTCTCCTTAAACCTTGGCACAAACACTGCCTACAAGACAAGCCAGCTATATATCACTTCCTATGTTTTTATTTCTGCTGGAACAGTCCGGCATCAATTAAAATCACCAGATCAATTATGGAAGAGTTGTGAAGATGAAAAGCAGGAAGAGAAACAGTACTAGAGAGCAACACTCCTACCTACATCAGAAAGGATACACAACCAAACAGATGACAGCATCCTGTGAGAATGACTATCAGGTATATAAGAAACTTAAAATACTTCAGCAGAAACAGGCTCAAAGCAGGAGCACATTCATTAGGACAGTTGAACCATAGAACAGATTTGCCCAGAGCAGTTGTGCAGCCTCCACACTTGGAAGTCTCTGAAGATCAGAGCAGATAAAGACCTGAACAGCTTGGTCTATGCTCATAGGTCTACCTGCCTTAAGAACAAAGCTTAACTAGATGACCTCCTGAGGTCTCTACCCAACCTAAATTTTCCTAGAAACCAGTGTCATTGAAATGATGCACGAGTTATATCCTAACTCACTAAAGGAATCAGTGTGGAGGTAATTCCAAAGTTTTTGGGTGTTCTGCTTGCTTGTTCTGAGACAAAGATGCAGAAGATCTAATATTCAAAGTATTAAAAATAAACAGAAGTGCAGATACTAAAATAAGTGCAACTGGCAAGGACTGAAATAACATCTTGAGTTGCCTTTATTTCTATGTGCTACACAAACACAGTAATCTATCTTGAGAAAGGACAAACAGTAGTATCTCAACATGTTTTCACAAGGGTATGTACACCACGTTAAAATGGTCCTTTTTCCTTCTTCACATAGGAATGCAGAGTCAGCAAAACTATGAGACAGGACAAAGGAATATTAAATGAAAACATAGGTAGAAGAACACATGCCTGTCAGGTTCAGAATGTATGGAAAGAGCTAGAGGAAGGAAAAGTTGAGAAGGAAAAGCAGGACACACCAACTTTAAACTAAGAGAAAAAGAGTAGCAGAGATGTGCCTGGGACACAAAATACAACAAAATGATTGAGGACAAGAATTTTAAGAGTGGTAGAGAACTATACAATATACGTATACAAAAAAGACCTTACAGAACTGGAGCAGTTTCTTCTTCAGGTTTCACCAGTAGCCTGCTTTCAGAAACCATCTCATCCGCTTCTCCATCCTTTAGTTAAGGCGCTGGTTTTGAGAACACAGAAGTACAGCATGCATGGCACAGTTCTCTGTTAGGTCCTGTTTCTATTCCTCCTCACATACCCCTATCATTTTAAATTGGCCCTTAAAATAGGTTTCCTCTTTAGGAAAAAAAAACTAATATGCTGAAAACAAAATCTAAGCAAAATTGCATTGTATATAGGTCACGCATGTAGAAACAATCTTCCCACAATTACAAAAATATTTTCTGTCCTATTGGGAAAAGGTGATCCTTGAAGATTTAGCATTTATCACTCTTACCTGTGACTGACAGAAAATACACTTTTGTTATGGTAGTAAGGTGAGAAAAGTATTTAAGTATTTTAGCAACGTAAACACGTAGAAAATTCACAAACCCAGAAACTTTGCTGAGCAACTTTTACATTTTCATGAAGTTATATGAAAATGAACTATTAAAAAAACTAAACAGATTGACTTCTGACAAAAAATTCTTCAATCAGCTGTATTATGGGATGTTGAGTCTGCATGACTGGTGTAAGGATATGGGCACACTGAGAACAGTTCATCGGCAGTATCCAAATAGCTGAGGAAACACACACAGCCAGAAAACAGTATCATTTGAGGTCCTATCTGTAACTGAACAACAACTTACATTTTCTTGAGTGAGACAGTACTCCAAACTAAACTCTAAGACTGTGCTTCCATTATCTTTGTGGACTGCTATGTCCAACAAACTAGGGACTTAACAGAGAAGGAGCTCCCCAGGAATGAAAGCAAGCGGTAATGTTTTACTTTAGAAAAGAGTGACAACAATAACCAATAAGAAAAACTTTTTATTATGGAACAAGACAGAAGTAACAGCTATCCTACCAAGCAAGGCCTTACAACTTTTTGTAGCAAAAGTTAAACAGCCAACGAGTAGAGCAGAACTAAGCAGAGTTATATCAAGTGATTGTCTTCTCCAAAATTGCTTCCAATCCTTACAAAACTGTAAAACCAACAAGAAAACCTTCAATAATCTTCCAACATCCAGTGAATAACATTTTTAATTAAAATCATTCACAAACACTCAAAGATCATGTTAGGAATCACGCATTTATCTCACCTACCTGGCACACCTGCACTACAATTTCCTTCCCAGCCTGTATCAAAAACAGCAGGGTCACAGTTTAGGATTATCTTGCAAGAACAACAGTCTGCAAAGCTATCATTAAATCATTTCTGGCAGGGATGAAGAGTCACTGTTCTGCAAGTTACATTTTAACTTCTTTTGGTTCAGCATCTATTATTCTGAGAGCTAAAAAAGTGCACTTAGTGGGAACTGATAAAAAGTAAGTTAACTTAGGGCACCTGTAGACTGAATACATAACTTATGTGAGGACCATACCGCAATCTGATAGCATTATTCTGTGGGCAATGACAGAAAGTGCATCTTCCTGTTAATGAGAGTACATCTGCACATAATGTACACAAGCAGAGTGTCTTACCTAAGTGTAAGAGGTGAAGTTAACAAAATGAATACCAAATGGTATTGTTAGATGATATATTTTATAGATGATGTAATTAGAAAGATTATTGGAATGGAAAGGAGACAATCGATATAAAGAGAAATGCTCACCCATCTCCGAGGATCGAGGCTCTCAGGGGAAAACTCCACAAAGGAAGGATCTCCAACAAGAGATCCTTCCCATTGGTGTTCAGCCCTTAAACGGGGTCTGGGAGAGGTGGAGCCAAACTCCACCCCTTCTGGTCACACAGGTGAATTGCCTTCCCCTGTGCTCCCGTGGCTGACTCAGTGCTCGCCTCAGGTGATCCATCAGTGGTTCAGGCTGTGATCCAACAGTTCCCGATTCCATAGAAAACCTGCTTTAAGAATGCACACTATCAGACAAAAGTGTAACTAGAGCTAGTTCCAGTAAAAATAAAATTACCCTAGATGGGAACTGGCAGACAGCCAAGCACAGAGCAGACTACAGGAAGGTCATATGGCATCAAAATGCATGTCAGAAAAAAAAAAATTTTGCACTCATCTATAACAGAATGAGAAGCAGTCTCCATTCAATGAAATCACATTAACAAAATGATTAGCAAGTCCAAATCCCTTTTTACAGTTTCAATTACACAATTATCTTGCTGGCCGTCCAGATATTTTGTTAATACTGATTCCATGCACCTAACTGGAAATTAAGTCTTGAAATGATCTAAGCAGTCTATCATGGAATAGCAGGAAGAACAGCAAAAAAAACAATGAGCAAGTTTTCTAGTCATTTAATCAGTAATTAAGAAAAGCAGATTTGCATTTCACAAACACTTCTCTAATATCTTCCATTAGGTTACAAATGCAATCCCTGGCATTTCTCTACTCTTGAGAGCAACTGGTCCCTAAGAGAACTCCTTCCAAGTAGTTTACACTTGAGGGCTTTGATTTCTATTAATTTGCCTAATCTCAAGCATGCAATGCCTTCTTAACATCAGTGGATTCTTTATACAACTGAATAAACTCCTTCCTCAGATACTTCTCTCTCCAACTACACTAAAAAGGAATGAGTATGGCACACCTGGTACTCACTAGGACTCACCAATTCTAGGTCTTGAGCAGGGCAGCAGGATCAAGGGTCTAAGCTGCTATTTTAACATTACTGCTCCTGTAGCTGCATCACCAAGTGTATGGTTTTCCAAGCAACAGAGGCAACATCCTGCTTAAGCAGGAAGTCACTTTAACAGATTTCTCATAATGTTTAGAGAAGACCCTCTGTACCCTGTACCAAAATGGTTCCAATGGTTCATGTAGTGAAAAAGCTGATAAAGCTTTAGACGCTTTTCAAATCCTGGAGCTTTGGGAATTTTACTGTGATAAGCAGAGTAAAAAGAACTGCTGAAACCACCAAACATTCCTGCTATTGCAAGCTCATACTCTGAATGGCCATAGAAGGAAGCTGGATCAAAAATAATTGGACCAGAATCATCCTCTGCAACATTTCCTCCCCAGAGATCTCCATGCAGGAGAGCAGGAACAATTTCTACATCACAGAACAAACTGGGTATCTTCAGCTGCAGGGGAAGAAGAGCAAGACATAATAATACATTTAGAAGTGAATGATTATAGGGTTTTATCCACACACACAAAGGTTGCAGAGCGTAAATTCAACTTCATTAAAAATCAGTTAAAAAAAATAAATTTGAACACCATAGAAACTGATCAACAGAGACATTGATAAAATTAAGAATTTCTATTTTTACACAAAAGCAAGTAGATGACAACTAGCCATTGAATTGTTCAGGTGTTTTTTCAGCACTAGAAATTTAAAACCACATTCAGTATTGCAGCATTTATCAGATCTAAAAAATAACATTAAGTAAACTCACTTCATCAGCACTAGAAAGCTCAGGATACTCCTGACAACCTTGAGATTTCTACAAAACAGCACCCAAACACCTAATGCTGCAGTCACCTAATCAGGCACAAACCTAAGAGTGTGCAGAACAGAAAATGTATATATGGAGTGCTATCACCAATGTTTTTGAGCACCAGAAATGCGAACATGATCTACAATTTCCCAAACAGTAAGGCCAAACAGTATTTGGCATATGTTCATTTTGGAGTATAGGGTGACTTGCAAAAGCCGGTGAAACTTAGAATAAAAGGCATTTTAGCCTCTAAAAGTTGTAGTCTTTGAGTCTCTTACCAACAGTACTGAGGCATAACAACAAGTAGGAGCTTTGTCTTACAAGACCATCTAAGCAACTGAGAGAACTTTTACCTGAAGTCGTGCCCAAAGTTCTCTTGCTTCCCTGTCTCCTGAATTCTTTTCAATCATATCCATTTGGGGTTGGATCCTTTGCTTGGCAAAGAAAGTCACCCAGTCAGTCTGCCAGTCATTCACCTGAAGGAAGAGGACTGCAGATGTTGGTTCAATATCACACACTAGACAATTTTTTTTTCCATATAAAACTTTGGGGGCTTTATGACAAAAACACCCTGAATAATAAGGATTACAATTATAATAAAAAGTATCTTAAAATATGGGGAAAACAGCTTTCACTGAGAAATAAAATATGAAAAAAATGAAAATACATGGATGTCTAATATATCTCTAAGTGGTGTCCAAGGCACAATTTCTTTTGCAGGTTAAACAATGATTTTTTTTTCTAAAGTCATAGATATAAATAAATTCCTATTAGAATATTTTTGGCTTTTTGTGCATTACTCAAGGCAAAATAAGATAAAATTCTCCACTCTCATGAAGTGCAACCTACCTGTGGAAGATAGCCACAGCAGGTAACTGTATGAAAGCCAAATTGATCCACAAACTGGACTTCCATTTGCCCTTGCCCTTTACCTTTCAAACCAAAGACAAAAATCCAATACCAATGACAAGATTCTAAGCATCTAAATTACAAATGGACCTTAAAACTACATAACGAAAAGTGCAAAGCTTTTCCTACTGAGACTTTAAAAAAAATAACTGCATGTTAATATAGTTTTTGTTACAATGGCTGCTGCTATTGGTTAACTCTAGAGTTTAATGTAAATAAACTACATCATAAATTCATCATCATATTTTGAGGTAATATATCTGCTGCAATACCCTGTCCTTGTAGAAACCATGGTTCAGGATTCCAAGGGTCCAACCTGAATAATCATCTTGCTTTCAGAAGTCCAAAATAAAACAAACAGGAGCAAAAAAACAAACAAACCCATCCCCTCTCAGCCTCAGAATTTCTCCCACAGATATTCTTAGGACATCTTCAGTGGAAGAAGTAAATGTATCCTGAAACAGCAGAAGCTAATTTAACTGTTTGTAGGTTATTAACTAGGTTAAACTCATAAACAGCTGTGTACTCTACCAACTGCACTCTCTTCTTTCTTCAGCTTCTCTCCAAGTTGCTGGTTATGAAGGTGGAGATCAGCCAGTTGCATTCCAAGCTTTGATGAATGCCTAGAAATAAAAGTATCCTTACCAAAAAGACTCAGACTCTTCTTCATATCTGTCACTCAGTTCTGCCACCTTCTCTCTAAAAGGCCTATGAGACCAAAGAGTATGACAGCCCCCATGAATCTTCTCTTTTTCATTTTTAAATAAAAGTTTGCCCTCCACGCAGTTCACAAAAGTCTTGTCATAACTACAAACAACTTTCAAAGCCAGTTGCCTCCCACGTGAATGACACCATGCTACTTTCCCAGTCTCTCATCTCTCCCTAGTTCTAAAGGCACTGTCATTTAAGGCAAGGTCATTTCTCCATTTTCTTCATGTTAACACAGACCATAGCTATCCCCTGAAATTGGTAGGTCAGAGGGTGCATTTATACACTTCTCAACTTAATCATCAAAAATTATTAATAAAGTTATATAAATATATTTATATAGTAAAATAAAATATTATAACAATAAACAAGAATACACACACTTATTGATGTATGATTGACTTGCTAGCGGAAGTATTCTGACATATTTTATGAAGTTCTCCGCTATATAATTTCCTCAAGGAAAATTACCCTGACTTGACACAAAAAAAATCCCCTCCCCCCTGAAAAAATGTTATTTAATTGCCATAACAGTCAACATATCTAACAAAAGAAGCAATGATGCTGCTTTGTTTTACCTGTTTAAGCCCCTCATTTCCAAATGTTCCATGACGAACAGAGTACTGACCCCAGGCAGGTCGATAACTTTGATGGGCTTAGGCACTTTTATTGTCTCTGTTTTCAGAATGGCTTCTAGGCTTGCCATTTCTCCCTCAAACATTCTTCTAGCCTGACAAATTTTAAAAGAAATCATTAATTGCTATTAACAACAGTCGCTATAACAATCGCTAAAACAACAGTATTATTATTTCATAAAACCAATCAAGGCTGTAAATATTAAACAAAAACAAGGAACAAGTAGGTTACTGCACATATTAGATAAAGATAGCTCCAAACAACCCAATCTGACAACCAGTTTAAAATTAGAGATTTCACTACATAAAATGATTCAATTGAAGGAACTTAGTTTCTGCCGTGCTCCACAAATGCAAAAGTAACTTAGTCTGTTTACAACTGAAGGAATGGTTGGAAAGATACTTTTCTGCAACCACTATCTGCTTTGAGTAACATTCTTCTCTTGAGTCACTCCACTGAAATCAGTGGCACTAATCACATGAAGAAATGCTGCTCTGGAAGTGTTACGTGGAAGTTGCAGAAAACACACGTGAAATTGGTAATATCTGCTGAAAGTAAAAGCAATGAAATATAACAAACAAAACAGAATACAAGCCCTCCATTACTAACACACAAAATTCAGAGAGGGGACTGTTTACAACAGACATTGACTTAAAATTCCTCAACCTACGGAAGATCAAGAATGAAATATAGCTGCAGTATCTTTTGCAGTTATTACAGATATCCTCTGAGCATTCTATCTACATCATCACGACAGGTTCAAGTTGGGTGCTAACTTCAACAATTAAAAAAAAATAGCATTTTCTAAAGGATTTTTTTTTCAGTAAACTGCTGACATATACCCACTGCTGCACACACCACACAGTATTACAACAGTTTGACAAAGTTTGCTTTAATCAGCATTTGGAATCCACGTACACAGGCAAAATAATAATAATAAGATTGACTGAATAGAAAATCTTTCCAGATCTTTTACCACGGCCCTATCTTGTAGTTAAGTGCCCTGAATACCTAAACACGCGTTTAACACAAACCTCAGTAGAAAGGATGCGTTTAAATTCAAAGTATTTTCAGCCCCACACAGAGCAGAACTGCCTGTCAGTATTTCGCTGCATTACCACCTCAGTGCATCTGATCCTCTGCCTGGTTCCCCGACACAACCACGGAGCGTCAGCAAATTCAGGACAGTTAAACACAGGCGCATACAAACCTTAGAAGACCTCAAAAACCATCGGGTTTCAAACCCTCTGCCGTGTGCAGGGTCACCAACCGAGCCCAGCCCGCCGCCCACCTCCACGGCTCCCCGCCCCAAGCCAGGGGCCCTCCACACGTACCCCACCCTCAAGCTTCCCCCCACCTCCGGCTTGGAGTTGCTCTTCACATACACCCGGCCGCCGTCCGTCTCATAGCTCTGGCCCTGGCTGATACAGCCTCCCCCCGAGTGCCCGGTAGCGCGGAGCACCGCGGTGCCCAGCTCCCGCCTCAGCGCCTCCTCCATGCCGCCTGCCGCGGCCAGCGTCGAACCGAGCATGCGCGGAGCAGCTGCGCCTGCGCGGTGCAATGACGGGCGGGTGAGTGGGCGGGGTCCGCAGGACTGCGGCCGTGGATGAGGTGAGGGGCGGTGGGTGGGGTGTGTGTCGCTGCCACGAGCGGGCTGGCGAAGGGCGAGAGCTCCGCTGTGATTTCTGAGGGCGACGGGTCTTTTTATTGTATTTTATTTTTTTTGTGTGTGTATTAGCTTCTCTGTAGCTCGTTAGTGTCGGACAAGGGCCAGCGTCGGTCTGAAGTAAATCAGTAAATTCCTTTTAGGGCTTGTTGCTTGTTGGGATGACCTTGGTGAACCTCGGTTACCTTGTAGGTAACTTTGTTAACTGCTGAGTCAATTTTAGCTAAAATTCACGTTTCTAAGCGCAGAAGCTGGAAGAGTTCCTCCTGGAGTTCCTCCTGATCTATTTTTTATTCGTGTCTCTGTCAGTGTGAGATACGCATTTTGGTTTTATAGCATTTCCTTAAAGCCTGTGGTCTCACTGGTTGCAATTCCTTGTTCCCAGAAATCTCCCTACCTTTCACTTCCAAGCTTTCCCATATGACTATTATTATTATTATTATTTAAATCTGCACTGTCTTTGATGGAGAAAGTGTTGTTTTGACTTTGGCACAAGATCTGGATCTATAGCAGTCCAGGCAGAGCCACTGTGAATGTTTGTGCTATGCTGATACGTTTCTGTCTGTTTCTACAGCGCTGCATCGATGATCTGCGTGTTGCATTTGTACCACATGCAATCCCTGTGAGCTGTACTCATCTTATGACATACGTTGTTGTTTCAACTCAGTGTGAAGATACTGTCAGGAGCAAATGAGCCACATGTTTTGTGGACAAGAAATGCGACATCTCTGTTTTTGTCAGCTTTACTGCATCTGCCAAGACTATTCACGTGGTAAATTTGTAATACAATTGGTGCTTTTTAGAAGTACATATTCGTTGCCAGTCTAAAAAATTACAAATTGACACATGATGGCTTCAGCTTGGGCTTCCATTCGTTCCAAATGCATCAGAAGCGTGCTAAGTTTTGCTTGCAGAAGGTTGTAGTACTGCCTTTTTGTGTAGCTGAGCAGTATTTCACTTAGCAGTGTTGTCTGTAAAAGGTGTTAACCATTTGTGGATGTGACAGTGACAGGTTAAAGCCCTGTGTCTTAATCAGAACCAGGGATAAAATAGTACCACGAGAGTATGGGAATAAAGTTAGAATGTTTTTGCATTCCTGAATTCATTTTCTGATGTATATTGGCTCTCCTGATTTGCTGTAAAAAATATCCTCAAACCTGCACTGCGAATGTTGGATTCAGGTAACTGCAGTGGTTGTTGAAGAATGACTGAGGTCATGCTGAAGGAAACCTAATTCTCTACTTGAAGTTTACGAAGGTAATATGGAAAAGGATTCTACAAGCTTTATTTCAGCCTTCTTATTCAGAGAATAAAAGAGTAATGTTTTTCAAGAAGACATGCTCTTTCCTTCTTATGAGGTTTGGAAGGATTCAACATGACCATCACCTATTTCTAATTTTTTTATTTCTGTAAATAAATGACATGGCTGCAATTTTTTAAATTTCTTGTTGTTTGTTTTTTTTCTACATTTCTTATTTTGACAAAGCATTTAAATCTATGAATCATAAATTCTGATTGATTTCTAATGGAATTAAAGTAGAATTTAACGTGTGTGGTTCAGTCTTCAAACACTAAACTGTAGATGTTCCAAACTATCAGTAAGTTTCGCATGCTGCACTAAAGGACAGAATAAGGAGCAGAAAGCAATTGTGTTTAGCTCCACAGAATTTAACTGGATTGTACTGCTTCCTGATTGCGTCTGATCAGATAGGATGTAACAGAAGTTTGGCCAAAATTGGAATGTCAAACTCATTATGTGATGGACATAATCTGGGGGAGGAACTGGCAGCTTGCTTTACCAACTAGAGGTTAAACATTCTGGGAGAAACTCAGCAAGACACACAAGATGTGGTATTCCCAGAGGCACTGGCTCTCAACTCCAGCAGGGGTTGGAGAACTAGGATCTGGGAGCTGTTCCCTCACAGATAACCTTTGTAGTGCAAGTTGTAGCTTCAAGCTCGTCTTCAAGCTGCCTTCGGCCTCTGTTCCACAGTTTATTGTCCCCGTTTGAAGGAAACACTGAGTCAGGCTGCAAATGTACTTAGAGAGGATTATAAAGCAACCCTTAGCCCTGTACTGAAATTGTTCATGCAGTGCAGGTCTGTATACCACAAAAGGCATGTAGCAGTGTGGGTTGACTTTGCAAGAATCCTTTCTTGCCTGCCTCCACTCTACCCCCTCCTCCCCCCGTATCATACATTCATTCCTATTTGAGTATTTTGAAAAGCTTGCAGTGGGCTATTGAAACCACTCACTTTCCTCTGCACTGTTGGGGTTCACCAGCAATATTTATCTTGTTCTGGTGCGTGCAAGATCTGTAGCAGTTAACCTCCCGTTTAAAATAGTATTTCTTTCTGTGGAGGAGAAGATAACTGCTATGCTGGGCTGCAAATTATTTGGTGAGTCATCAGTGAGTCCTCAATAGAGAAGTACCACAACTGCTAATTGCTGTTTACTGCTTGACAATATGTACAAGAAAAGAAAAGGTAATTGGTATGTGCAGCCTTTTATTAGGTGGTTTATGTATACAAGTGGCAAATAGGCGTAAGGGCTTTTCAGGCTCGGCTTCTGTGAACAAGAAATGTGCTATGAGCTCTTTTTGTCTTCTTTCCTCTCCCACATCCATGGACAAGCTGAGGGGGTGGATCAGGAAGGATGTAGGACTTTCCATTAGAGAAAAGAGATGATTTATAAGACAGTCATTGGCATTCATTGTTAGAGCTCGTTTTTTTCTCTCTGAACATAATTTGCCCTGAGAGAGAAACTGAAATTCCTCAAGTCGTCTGTGTGAGCAGATAAGTGGAAATGAACAGAGAATTTTCATTATCAAAATAAGACTGACCTTAAAAGTGGAATTTTGCTATTGTTCTGATTATGCAGAAACATTCAAATCAGTGTTAGGGTGTTTCTTTGCAGAGCTCATGCCTCCATGGATTCATTTTCAGCAGTTTCTGAAGTCATTTCATGGGTGTGATTTGGGGTGGAATCGGAATGAAAGTGAGAGAAATGCCAAAGGGTTTGTTCTTACTTGCTGCAGAACCAGGAATCTGGGAGGGTTCTGTTGTTTTACTTTTGTTGCTGTTTTTCCCCAGGGATGAGTATTTAGGCTTTGTCTCCCTCTGGTTTTGATAACAGCCTATGCCATATTGCCAACGTGTTTGATTGCTCACAGATTTCTGCCATTTCAATGAGCTGAGGAAGAAAAGTCTTTATATATATACATAGAGAGAAAGCTATATAAATATATATACATATATTTATATAAAGACATATTTTATATAAAACTTTAATAATGAGAAGATTTTATTCAATTTGTGAGGGTAAAAAAAAAGAGAAAATGTTGAGTTTTGATTGCTTTTTTTGTTTGCTTCTTTTCAATAAATATAGTTGTTACTTTGCATGTTTGATAGTTTCTGGGTTTTGTTTGTTTGCTTGGAGGGGGTTGCTTTATTGATCCTGACAAAGGTGTTATTTGCAATTCCAACTCAGGCTTTGCCTACTTCTGTATGGCACAGTCAAAGAGCTCTATATGTATCACTGCTTCTTTGTATTTAAATCATGCTTGCTGCTGCCCCTACACAAGTTGTCTTAGTGCTTCAAAGTGGGTTACAAAATACATTTTCTTCTCTGTCATTCAGGCAGGCGATGGGTTAAATATTTGGGGGTGTATCCAAGTTTCCTAGTTCCTGTATGAAGTATGGGCACGAGCTGCCCTCAGAATAAACCTGGGCTTGGCTCACATTGGTTCTAAACATGATCAGATAGAAATGCTAGATAGGTGGAACTGGTTGGGAAGTGGAAACATTTCAGAATTCTACTGTTTGAGGCATCCAAACAGGTATTTGAAAAGCATTAGTTCTTCATTTTTAACAATTGATAACTGAAAAACTTCAGTTAAAACATTATTGTTCAGCGTTGTTGTTCATTAAAAACAAACGAACAGAGTTTAGTTTACAAGTTCAGGATTATTCAAATGCTTGGTTGTTGTTTTTTTTTATCTCTTCTTTACTGAACCTTGGGAAAAATTAAACAGAATTTCAGTAAAGCAGGATATGATTAGTTTGTACTTAATTTTTTCTCTTACAGCATCTCAAAGCACTCCACTGAGAGCTGTGGTTTAAATCCAATGACATCCTTTTGTATTAGCTGTGGCAAATAGCTCTGGAAAGCTGAGGCAGAAAGAATTGGAATAAACTGGCTGAGTTTGTAAAGGAAGTCTCTGCTGGAAGTGGGATTGGAGCACAGTTTCCTGATGCCCAGGGCTGTACTCTATAGCAGGAATACAAAGGACTGTCCTGACTGCATTTAGCCAATTTAAAATGGAGCAGTGAGCTCAGATGACGCATCGGGAGGAAGAGTACGCATCTCTATGTAGGTCAGCTAAGCTCTGGAGCCTGGAAAACTGTTGTTTGTTGTTTTAAATTATATTCCCCACTTTCAACTGGACTTTGGCTCCAATGGGTGATGACTGGATTATGAAGAATAATGTAACAGTTGGATGCAGAAGTACATCAGTGAGAGGACTGTGTGTCCTCCACTGACAGTGCGATGTGATGCCCACAGCTGAACACTGCAGTGTGCTTCGTGGTCGTCTGTGTTGCACAGCATTAGCAGTAGCAATTGATGGCACGGTGGTGTGTGTTTGAGTGGGCAGCTTTCTTTGCAATTATGAAACGAGCACATGATTTTTTTTTAAGAGATGAGTAACAGCTTTGCATCATATCCATGCAAACAGATTTTCTTATAGAAGGACTTTGGGTAGAAATATAAGATACAGATGTGTATTTCAATGTAAAGCTTATGTTTGATTGTAGGTAATGCAGAATAAGTCCAGTGTGCATGGTGTGTATAGTGTTTCCTTGGTATTGACTGTGATTTGGGCAAAGCATGTGTGTATTTATGGGGGTTTTCAGTTAAACAAAAGCAAAAAGGTTTGTCAAGCTGTACGCTCTATGTGGAGCAACACTGGATGCAGCTCATTCATTCATCTGTGCAAATGTATTTTACCCATTTGGGTCTTAAGTGTTCTCTTCAAACTTGGGAATGACTTAGGGCTAGCAATTATTTTTTCTAAAGAAATGCTTCACATTCTGTTTGCTGGCAGACAGTTACAAACAGCTGACAACGTCACAAAGGCTCAGGGGGTGAGCAGAGGCGCTATGGTGTCAGAAA